>OY723390.1:38549288-38816788 GCA_963210295.1 Ophion ellenae | reverse complement strand
CTAACGAAGAGCGAAAAAAGGGAAGGACAATATCATCGGAATAGAGGCTGGATGTTTAGGCGGCTCGATGTTTTTCGCTCTATCGCTGAAGTTTCATGCTATTGAAGTTTGCATCGTTAGAATGCAAAAGAAATTCATATTTTGTTTTTTGTTAAATCATACGTAATGTGCTTTGCTAATTTCAATTGCAGAACTATTAATAAGCATCGTGAACAATGGTTGAGGGATGTTGGTAGCTAAAATCTGCCGAAGGAAATTTGGGAAGTTCGAAAGAATTCACTTTCATTGCCCTCCAACGATACAAACTTCAGTCCCGTGAAGTTTCGGCATCTTCGTGCGAGGTAGAGAATTCCGAGCTCGTATTGTGATAATCATCGTTATAAAGTTCAAGGAAATAATACTTGACGAGGTGGAATTTTTGTCTCTACTCGTACCACTTTGTTCGAAACTGACGAGCTTCTTGCCACACACGGTACAATATGTGACAGCGGGGGAGTGTATATTGTGCGAAGTAAAATTAAGCAAAGTAGTCGCTTTAGACCTGGTCTACGGTGTATGCTTATGTTTATGCTCCCTTGTCGTCGACATCGGGGCTACCGAGAGTTGGCAAACGTCAGATGTGTAAACTCTCCTACACGATCTCCCTCTCTCTCTCTCTCGCACTGGCTTACGAGAGTTCAGCGCAAATTCACGTGTTCTGTACTCAAAGTTGGCTGGTGTGCACCGACACTGTACGAGGAAGCACTTCGAAAGCTTCCGTGAGCCAACCTCTCTGTACGAGCATGCGAGAGGAAAAGCTGGAAGACTTCAACGAGAACGGTGACGATCTCGTAGAATCTTCGCGAGAGAAGGCGGAAGAGAGAGAGAGAGAGAGAGAGAGAGAGAGAGAGAGAGAAGGAAGAGTGTGTGCAGGGTGAAGGAGAGAAGGAAATGCGAATTCTCAAAATATTTGCACGAGCACGTGGAATGTCCGATTACAGAGCTGCTATAACAAATACACCCACACACATATTATATTCAATATATATATACATAGGCATGATTACGGTCGAACTCTGGAACCTCTGGCTCATTTGTACCTTCTCAATATATGATACAAATCCGTACACACACTCATGTATCTACATATATATATATATATATATATATATATATATATATATATATATATATATATATATATATATATATATATAGATGTATATATACATTTACATTATGTGTTTGTATACATACATTTATATGTATATAAATGTATATATACAATTGTCAATAATCCCCTTTTCGATTATCATTATCTGCGATATGCACCCACACCCATACTCGTCTCCCCCCCCCCCTCTCCGTCGAAAGCTTGCCGAAGGAAAATCACCCAGCATATTTCCGAACAAGGACCACGGGCAGAAGATTATGCATATTTAGAACCAGACGGATGCTTGAAAAAGAGGAGAGAGATGAAAAAAAATGGTGACGTTAATATTTCCGTTCATGCAATGGCACAGTTTTTCTTCGTCATTTTGATTAGTAGAGAAAACGATTTTTTTAGACATTGTGGTCGTCTATCTGTAACGGGAATATGTGGAAAAATTGCAGTATTTGTCATAGCCTAAAGCGGCTAAAGAGAATTTTTATTTGTTGAAAAGAACATTAATTCTTCTAATTAATAAAATAGTCTTTGTTGATAAAATCGATTGAATAAATCAAATTTCACTTATCCATTGAAAACAATATTGCGTATTTTTAATGAATGCAATGTCTCGTGCTGAAACGCAACGGAATGATTTTGCCATGATTCCAACGATATATGAAATCGATTTTCGACTGCAAACTCCCTAATGTAACCAGTTGAAAATACGAAACACGAGCTCTCTGATCCCTTTTAGTCTGGGAAATACGGATATCCCCACATGCGCACATTCATCGGGCTTGGATTATATTTTGATTATAAAATATCCATGACTCTACGGATCGTTAATAATTTCGAGAGTTCTCTACCAGTAATTTGATTTCCCCACTGGTTCACCGATGAATTTTACATGCGTGGATCATTCCATGATATATATATATATATATATATATATATATAAATTTATACCTCTCTTCGTTCCCTGTAACTTTGCGCGCGGCCGCGCGCGTTCGTATATACCTCCGCGTGAATAAAATATGTGGTTTTTCCAGAATCTTTTTTCGACTATACAGGCATGTACGAAATTTGCCCAATTTGTGGTACATCGGAAAGTCAGTAAACTTGCAGGTTCTACACACGTTCCTCGGAGCCACTACGGCGGTATATCGAGCTACGTTCTCAATGAACTTCTTCCCAAAACAAATCGCTTTCTAACCTTTATCGAACTATCTCGCGGAAAATGAATTTCGTGACGCGCTTGCCACCAGGAAAAAAGTACGATGTCTGTATCGTTGGAATGGGATTAACTTTTTTTCTTTAAACCTTTTTTTGAGTAGCTAGATGGTTCGAGATGGGCTTGAAGTTTAGATCGTTGGGATCCAACGATATTTTTTTCCTCATTTTTATTATTATCGATAATCATATTTCATAGATTGGGGTTGTAGACGTTAAAGAAAATTGAATCGATCGAAGAAAATTTGGAAACTCGAGAAAAAAATATATCGTTGCATTCCAACGATGCAAACCCTAACATCATAACTCGAGAATGCCATTACAATGACATTTTCGTGCTGGCTGCGTTGTGACGAAATTCTATCGCGGACATTTGAGTTACTCGCAGTTTTTTCCATGTGAAAGGCGTGCATCTCGATGACGAAAGTTTTCATAATTTCATTAGGTTTTGTTGAATCTGATATTATATGTTTGAATATCTTAATATTCATCTAAATTGTAATTAGCACATTGATCATGACGTTGCCGTTTACATCGTTCGAATGCAACGAATTTTTTTTCATTCTTCCTATCTTTATTGTCATCATTATCCAAATCCTTTTTTTTTTGCAAATTCGAGTCATAAACGAGTCTACTAAGAATACATAGAAAAATTTGAGCGTTTTTTCCTGCCTAAATCGACCCAAAAAATTGTTTTATCAAAAGGAACTAATTTTCGTCGCATTCCAACAATGCAACGTTCAACGAAAATCATTGACGACTTCAATCGCTCAATAATTATTCGCCCATTCAGTTTACTAAAAGCTCTCAAACGTATTTTTCCCCGATTCTCATTAGAAATCTCCAACCCGAGTCTGCAAAAAATATTTCCTGCATCAGAAATAAAGAAAAGGAAAAAAAACATGTAAAAAAGAATTCTCCTTGTATTCAAGCGATGGAAGCGTTACCATCAAGAAACGTCGGGTTTCGCAAATTGCATCGTCAATTGCAAATGATCCCTCAGGTTTCGTGTAATTCCACGCTCGCCTCGCCACGAAACGTCAGCGAGCCGCGAATGACAAGGGGGAATTTAATAAAATCAGCCGGTAACCGGACGGGGAACAAGAACCTCGCCGCGTACAGACATATACGAAGACTTGAAGCGAGAGACCAAAGAGCTTTCGTTTTGTGCCGTACATTCTCTCGAAGCGAGAGAACGGGAGGAAGCCGCGCGATGATACTCGCGATGCACAACGCTGGAGACATACAGAGAGAGAGGAAAAAAAACTGGAGAGAGCGAGAGAGAGAGAGAGAGAGAGAGAGAGAGAGAGAGAGAGAGAGAGAGAGAGAGAGAGAGGTGAAAAACGCGCCCTGATCCATGTATAGTATAGAGAACAAACCGAGGGATGAAGCGGACTCAGTCACAGTAAGGGCGGAAGTTTCCTTTATCACTCTCACCCCTGTACCACCGGGGTACAAATGAATTCCGTCCTGGAAATTCTCTCGGCTTTTTTTTCTCTCCTTTTTTTTATTATCTCTCACTCCTTCACCCTGGCATACGATGAAGATACACGCCACGAAAGAGACACAGCCAAGTCTTTTTTTGCCCGTTCGCTTTATATTACTCTCTTCTTCCGTAGCTGCGCCTGACCTCTCGCAAGGGTGTCCCTTCTACGGCCGAGTGGAACTTTTCGTACGGATATACCCGGACAATGAAATCTCATTTTTTGCTTCTTCATACCCTCTACTTTACTCGATATATATATATATATATATATTACTTTTGCTTCGTAACAAAGAAAGAGGGTGTCTTTGCAACCCTGTTGAGCTGACTCTCGCCCTTCTTGCCGTTTTAGTCGACGGCTTTCCGTGAATTTGGCAAAAAAAAACGGTCTGTCGCTCGTTTGAACCAATCCGGCGAGGCGCTCAAACGTTTCACATCTGCCGTGCCGGAAGTCCGGGCTTCTGGGGAACAATGGGGTTTGTCGAAGTTTATAAGCCGCCGTGAATGTTGTAGCAATTCATAACGGCTTAGGAAAATGCACTTTTCGAATCCACGGAAAATCCCATTTACATGTTGCTGAAATTTGCATCGTTGGGATGCAACGAAGATTCTTTTCCATTTTTTCATTTCCTTATTTTGATTAGCACCCAAAAGCTTTTCTTACATGTTTAGTCTGAAAATCTCTAATTAGGATCCGGAAAAAAGTTTGAGTGATGTTGGAGGGTTAATGATCATAAAAAAATTGATCTACGAAACTTTCATTGTGTTCCAACGATGCAAAGTTCAATATCATAAAAGCGGAGATTTTAACCAGCACTCCGATCAAAGTCGTTTATGATAATAATAATGATTTGTCTGCAATATAATATGTGGGTACATTCATAGTTTTTTTCGTCCTGTGATTGCCTATTTTCTTCTTATTTATGTCCAATCTTATTTAAAAAATACAGGGTGCTCGTTTTACCCCCTACGTGCTCGCTTTGCCCAGAAGCCGTTCCCGCTTTAGGCTACCCCCTGGACGAAGCGGGTATTCCTTGAAGTTTCCTAATTGGTTCCGTTAATCGTATTTTGAAGATTTACTGGAAATGTGTGAATGTACTATTAAACTACGATACATTTAGCACTCGATGGCAAGAAAAATTGTTTGAATGTGACATTTTGTAACTGTTTTTATAAAATGTCCCTTAGAGTGCCCACTTTGGGCCCTTGCTCCTACAGAATACGATGTGAATCATGAAGAATCGTGTCGGATTCTGTTCGATAATTTGGCAATCCTTTAGTATTCGAAGTGGATTCGTACATTCAATTCCAGTGAGTAATCCCGATTAGAATACAATCTACGAGCGTGACGTTTTGGCATAGAAATCCAATGCGATGGCCTATTGGATCCGAAAGTAGGGACAATTATGGGAATCCATTCGGATGCTTACGACAATTTCTGCACGGAAAAAAAGAAATAATGCAGAATACAAAGGCTACACAGTTCGCATTGGACTCGAGCGATTGCACAGCGATATTTACTGAAACACAGTGCTCAAAATACAGTGTGCTCAAAGTAAATTATTACAGTTCCTATACGGTCCTCTTTGGACTCGAACCGCTCTACTGTATCTTTTACTGGAACACACAGCCCAATATAAATTTAACAAAACTTGTGATTTGACAGTTAGTTACTCTGTATTATGTACCATGAATGCGCCAGTTATATCGACAGAGTTTATGTACACACACAAAATAGTTTATCCATAAAAGAAGTTTGAAAAAAATGTGTAGAAAATATTTAAAAATCAGCTACATACACAAGAACGTACCTTTTTGCAAATAATTCTCTCTTTTTTATAATTTCTTGAATTATGTCGCACAAATTTCAACGTTCGCATCCTAATTAGACAAGTGCTAATTAGACAAGAACGTACCTTTAAAAAACAAATTCTCTCTTTCTTTATAACTTCTTGAATTCTATCGCACAAATTTCGATGTCCGCGTCCCATCAACCACGCACTACTAACTGGCAATCCTTTGTGTCCTGGCCTCGTGACTCACCTCGTGCCTCATTCGCGTACAGTATAAAAATCAGTGATCGCAGTAAAAATTTACAGCTGAATATTTTTACTCAAATCACTGATGTATTCGCAATATCAAACTGCAAATAAACCAGTGTAACTGTACAAATCTCAGAGTGCACGGATAACGTCACGAACTGTCGAAAGAAGAGTAAAACTATCGTGCCACACTGTGAAATTTAATGAGTCATTCTGTACTCAATACAGTGTACACTGTAACCCTTGCAGTTTGCGTACAGTATGAAAATCAGCGATCCCATGTAAATTTTACAGTTGAATAGTTTTTACTGAAAACACTGATGTATTGACAATACCGAACTGTAAATAAGCCAGTGTAACTGTAAAAATCCCAGTGTGTACAGGAAAATTCATGATTTTTGTAGGGCCGGATTGACATTACTCTGTTTTACTGTAAAATGAAACATGGCACCCTGTTTTTTATGCGGTTTATACTGTGATTTTCGCTGTTTCTTTTTTTCCGTGTGCACCGGTTCTTTTGGCCATTATCTGCGGTGGTGCATCCACGTATGGGGAGGGTTCGTCAAGGCAAAAGAATGCGACTTTTTCTAGAAAGGAATCACGGCATAACGAAAAAGCGTGAGAGAGAGAGAGAGAGAGAGCCAGATTACTGCAGAGTTTTCCGGAAAAAAAAGAGGAAGAAAAGGGAACGCGTCGGCAAGATACGAAAGGCAACGAAGGGCGAAATGCCCTCGTGTGTGTTCACACAGGGATGTGGAACTATGGTCGCGAGGATTGCTCTTGTTCGGGCTAAAGGAAATACGCGGTTGTGTTCCGGCTGTCAGGAAAAGCTACCCGGCGGGGGTGGGAAACCGCGAGGAGAGAAAACCATCCGGGTACGAGGCGAAGGGGCTCGTGCATATTTTATTGGGCCGTATACGTTGAGATACGCGTTCGAGAGTGAGGCGTGGAAGATACAGATACAGGATAGAATACGATGGTGGTGCGGAGGTTTTTTTGTTCCTTTTTTTTTTCATAGCTCACCTTCCCCGCGTAATTGCCGAGCTGAATCATTGATTACCCTCCAGGCAGACGGATCCACTTTCTATATACGAAAGTACTTCTCGCGCGCGCGCTCGCGCCTACCAACGAATGAACTAACGGGAACAAGACTCTTTTACCTCAATCTTCGCACACGGACACTCCGTACTTCGGTACTTCCTTGTCTGCGTACACTTTTCGGACGCGCGGAAAAATTACATTTTCGGTGAAATTCGATGAAGTTTTTACCCTCGAGCAGGAGCGGATGGTAAAGTACAGCAATTTTGTGATGTTGAAAAATTTGCATCGTTGGAAGGGAGTGAAATTTGTTTTTTTTTTCCTTTTCGTTTCCTGTGGAACGCAATATTTTGTTGCAAATTGGGGGTGCAGAATTTGGAAAGCTGACAAAACGATTGAGTCACTCTCGTAGCCTAAAAATGTCAACAAATTTAGAAATACTGTTAACGAATTTAAAAAAATTAATTTTCGGTGCATTCCGATGGGGCAAGCTTTGATATCGCGATATTTCGGTTCTGCATGCGTCGAACGGATTCGTTTAGATGGGAGGGTAGATTTTTACGAGATTATTATTCTGTGAGCCTGTTTAACGGGTTATGCCAAGTTGTAATAGTCGAAAACAGCGCATTTTTGTTTTTTTTTTTTGAAAATCGAGATGATACATTTCTGCAGAAATTAGGTATTTGAAAAACGATCATCTGAAGAACACTCTGTAATTTTTTCGTGTAAAAGTATTGAATTATAATCGATTGTCCTCCTGAAGCAGGTTATCTAGTATCAAAATATATAATATCTAACATCGAATATCAAAACGCATAATATATCATATCTAATATCAAAATATATGATATCAATAAAATTAAACAGATTCTGTTAGGACATTAGTTCATCTTATGATTAATCGACGGTCTTTCCGAAATGTCAAGAAAATTAAAAAAACAGCACGTGTTTAAAGTGAGAGTCTTGATTTTTGCAAAAAAGAATGGCAATTTTTCCTTCATCGAATCAAAAGTATACGTTGAAAAAAAAATCTTTCCATCAAATACTATATATTTACATGTAGAAAAGGCCTAAAAAAATTGAGTACATCCAGTAAGTCAAAAAAATTAACGTAAAAACTGATGCAGTAGGTTTTGAAATCTTTCACTAACCGACTTTGGAAATGTACTTTCGAGAAAAAAGCGTTCAAAGTTACGAACAGCGCTCCAAGCGCTCCGACGGGCGTCAACATAACAGCCTATAAATCTGTCAATTTTGACCCGATCACCTTGAAATTCTCAGGGAATATTTAGAAGATGATATACCGATACAATATAGGTATAGGTGTTAAAAAAAGTGATTCTTCGATTTTTACAACTAGGCCTAACCCCGTAGCTAATTGCGCCGACCATGTAGTTCGCAGCATTGGAACGCCAACGAAAATTCTTTTTTCACTTTTATTTTACTATTTTAAATATTATAAAAAATCTTTGTTTGCAGAATTACAATGAAAATTATTCCCTATTTTCATTTTGCAACATTGTTTAAAACTTTCACATATACCTAATAACAATAATTAAAAACCCTAAGATTCCTCAGGCGAACATTTGCAACGTTATTTACAACTTACAAAAATACCTAATAATTAAAAAAAAATGCTAGCATAACACGAAGTTTTTCAGGGCGAATATATGTTTCGGCGCGACCATTAATTATTGAACCGGACGAAGAAACAGCGTGCGTATTATTATAATTTTTTTATAATTCTGGGCGTGCAAATCTCGAGTATTCGCAAAATCTTCTCAACGATGCGAGCAGAAGGAGAGAGATAAAAAGAAGACTCCATTGAACAGCAGTCGAGGAGTTTCGCCCTACCAGGCCGCTATTCCACCAAAATGCACTCTTCGGATATAGAGGTATATGTAGTGCATCCGTACGTACACAGCATACCCGAAAGCAAATGGTGCTCGCATCTCTACTACTTTAGTTTGCGGAGTAATTTCAGAAGAGAAAACGTGGACCAAGAAAGAGAGAGAGAGAGAGAAAGAGAGAGAGAGAGAGAGAGAGAGAGAGAGAGAAGGAGAGAGGGAGAGTGCAAAAAAGGGAGAGAAAGTTTTATGCGACTCAATGTTGAGTCTCGACTTTCAGCGGGCCGAGATTTTCCAGCTTTTTGTTTCTCCTCTTTCGTTTTCGTCGTTTTTTGCGTCCGTTCTCTTTTTTTTTCGAAAAATACGAGACGTTCGCTTTCCGAAGCAGCCGAGCTGAGGGCACGGTTCGAGGGAATTGCTGCGGGAAATATGTTGGACATTTGTGTAAATGCGCGAACGTGTGTTCGACTTGACGTGGTCCCTTACGTTAACCGAAGAAAGAATACACGACGGCAAAGGTGAGGGGCCAAAGAAGGAGCGGAAAGAGAGCGAGAGAGAGAGAGAGAGAGAGAGAGAGAGAGAGAGAAGTGGACGGAAGAGAGCTCCGAGTTGTTCGGCAGAATTTGAACCCAGAATGGAGAGTACCTGTTGGGGAAACTGTGAAAAGTTTGTACGACCTTACAGGAGAAAAAATAGAGTACGGAAACTATAAGAAAAGGAAAAAAAGAGAAGCGAAAGACGAAAGAAGAGGGGGAGAGGGCGAAGAAGGGACGGGTCAGGAACGTGGCGCAGAAACGAGTTTTCCTCAGAAACTTCGTCGAAGAATGGAAACTCGATGAACTGAATGAGCACGCAAGGGACAGAAATATATATTCATAAAGAGGTAAAGAGAGAGAGAGAGAGAGAGAGAGAGAGAGAGAGGGAGAGATAAGAGTGAAGAGTCAAGTCGCGGCCGCGGCATTCTCTTTGTCCCAATGGTACGACTTCCCCTACCCGTACCGCGTTATTGTCACGCGGATAGAAAGCACTCCTTGCATAAACCGCCCCTCCGGCCCCTGGTCGAGGTTCCGAAAGCTTAACACACTAACCCCTTACCCCTTCCCAGATTCATTTTCGTATTGGGCACCGTGAATATACCTTAGGAAAACTGGATTGCTTCCCTCGGGAACATTTGCCGGACAAACACGCCGTTCTCTTAACCCTCCACGCCCCTGCTACCTGACTGTTATTGTTATATTATTCAACCGCGCGAGCGAAACCCAAAAATGTTCCCTGATCGTGGCGGTTTTGGGTAACGACGTGAGTTTACGATACGACTGCTTCGATTGCAAGCTCATGGCAATTGTCATGGACCGATGTATATCAGAGACAGATAACTTGTATTTATAGTTGTATAAATAACTTATACTTATTATTTGGTCAAAGATGACAAGTAACGTCATAACGTTGGTCAAAGATGACAAGTAACGTCATAGCGTTGCAATTTTCATCGTTGGGATGCAACGATGTTGAAGTATGCATCGTTGAAATGGAAAGATGTTGACTTCTGTATCGTTGGTATGCATAGATGTGAAGTTTACATCGTTGGCATGCATAGATGTTGAAGATTGCATCGTTGGGATGCAACGACATGGAAGTTTTCAACGTTGTAATGTAATGATATTGAAATTTGCATCATTGGAATGCAATGATGTTGAAATTTGCATCGTTGGGATGCAAGGATGTTGAATTTTGCATCGCTGGTATGCAAAGATGTGAAGATGTTGTAATGCAATGATGTTGAAATTTTCATCGTTGGGGTGCAACGATATTGAAGTTTGCATCAGTGAAGAGCAACGATGTTGAAGTTGGTATCGTCGGTATGCATAGATGTGAAGTCTGCATAGTCGAAATGCAAAGATGTCGAAGGTTGCATCGTTGGGATGCAACGACATTGAAGTTTGCAACGTTGGAATGCAACGATGTTAAAGTTTGCATCGTTGGAATGCGATGATGTTGAATGTTTCATCGTTGGGATGTGACGATGTTGAAGTTTTCATAGTTGAAATGCAAAGATGTTGAAGTTTGCATCAATGAAATGCAAACATGTTGAATGTTGCGTCGTTGGTATGCAGAGATGTGGAGTTTGCATGATTGGAATTCAAAGATCTTGAAGTTCGCATCGTTGGAATGCAAAGATCTTGAAGTTCGCATCGTTGGTATGCAAAGGGGTTGAAGTTTGCATAGCTAAAACACCAAAATGTTCAATTTTGCGTAGTTGGTATGCATAGATGTAGAGTTTGCATAATTGAAATGCAAAGAGTGTGAAGTTCGCATCATTGGAATGCAAAGATGTTGAAGTTTGCATAGTTGAAACACCAAAATGTTCAATTTTGCGTAGTTGGTATGCATAGATGTGGAGTTTGCATAATTGGAATGCAAAGATCTTGAAGTTCGCATCATTAGAATGCAAAAGGGTTGAAGTTTGCATAGTTGGGATGCAACGATATTAAAGTTTGCATCGTTGGGGGCCACGATGTTGAAGTTTCCAACGTTGGGATGCCACGATATTAAAGTTTGCATCGTTGGTATGCATAGATGTGAAGTTTGCATAATTGGAATGCAAAGATGTTGAAGTTTGCATCGTTGGTATGCATAGATGTGAAGTTGGCATAGTTGAAATGCAAAGATGTTGAAGCTTGCATCGTTGGGATGCAACAACATTGAAGTTTGCAACGTTCGAATGCAACGATGTCGAAGTTTTCATCGTTGAAATTCAATGATGTTGAAATTTCATCGTTGGGATACAACGATGTTGAAGTTTGCATCGTTGGAATGCAATGATGTTCACATTTTTTTTGGGATGCAACGATGTTGAAATTTGCATCGTTGGAATGCAACGCAAGTTAAGTTTTCTTCTATTGATCTTGTTTTTTTTTCGTCAATTTGGGGTGGGAAAATCACTCGAACGGTCTTTCTTATCCTCATGAAAGACCCACAATCTGAGAATTGTAAAGAACTTTCGTTGCATTCTAACGATGAAAACTCCAACGCTATTGCAATTCAACGATGCGGGCATCAACATCATTCTAACGTACCTTGCACACTTCAATTTGACGTTTATATAATTGAAATGCAATGAAAATTCTAAACTTCCGATTTCCAGGACGTCAACGTTTCCAACGTTGAAACGAAACGATATTTTTTTCGTTTTTATTTCTTCATTTTTATGATTGCCCAAAGCCGTTTTTGCAAATTGAGGTCGAAAATTTCTAAGAAGAATACCCAAAAACGTTGGAGCGGTGTGTCCATTCTTCAAAAAAAAATTTGAGGAATAAAGAACAATTATTTTTTCGTTGCGTTCCAACGATGTAAACTTCAACGTCATCGAATCCTTTATTTTGATTGTCATCGGAATTATTTTTTTTTTTGCACATTGAGGATGTAGATCGTTCATAAGGATCCTGAAAAACGTCTGAGAGATTTTTGTAGCAATGGGCGAAAAAAAAATTGAGCTACGAGACATTCGTCGCGTTCAAACGATGCAAACCCCAATGTTTGATGCAAACCCCAGCGGAATTCTCACCCGGCGTGCATCGACCTCGTCGGTAAATAATCTTAAGCAATCGAGACCAAGGCGCCTATTGCTTAGACGGGATACATTGTTCCTAGGGGCTGTATCCAAGCAAGAGCATACTTTGGTATAGTGTGCTCTGTCCCATTCCGACACGCTATGGCACGGTAAGAGCGGAGCAAACTTTGTATATACATACATACATACATATATATATATATATATATATATATATATATATATATATATATATATATATATATATATATATATATATATTCCAAATAGCACTGACGGAGAACGTGACAGAGTGACATTCGCGATGCTGCTGCAACTGTTAAATACTCCGACGGTTCTGGTGGGAGAGCGAGGTACAGGATGGAAGCTTAGAGCGAAGGTTTCAAGTGTCAAATTAAGCAGTGGTCTCTGTCAAAGCGAGTAACCCGACACTAATAGCGCAATGGCATGGATATGAATAATTCAACGAAATCTACAAATATACTATCGCCATAGTTTCACGATATCCATATCGTGGAACGACCGCGAATACACGAAGGGAACACGAGCGAGACAGGAAAAAGGGGAGATTGGCGAATGCACGAACAACCTAATGAATAACCGAAGTCTACGCTCGACGGAGTTCCTGCAAGTTCTGAACATATATATGTATATGTATATATATATATATATTGTTCAGCCTCGACCTGTGAGATATCTTCAATGCTGAGGTTGTGCGCAATCGCTAGAAGGAAAGAGTCTCGATTCGGTTTGCATCGTTGGAACGCAATGAAGAACTTTCCGGCCCAAATTTTTTTTTTCTGCATATTTTGGGCTGGTGTTGGTGTTTGCAACGAAAGTTCTTTTTTACGTTTCATTTTCCATATTTGTATTATTATAAAAGATATTTTCTTTGTACATTTATATTGTAGACCGCTTAATAAATATCGTTAAAAATGGTTGGAAGATTTTTGTAGGCAAAATTTGACAAAAGGAATGTAAGAAATTCAGAAATATGCATTTTCAACGCATTTCAACGATGCACACGTTAACCTCATATTCTGGGCTGCTACAATCGCTTCAACGTTTTTGAGGATTCTTATCATAGATCCACAGATCAAATTTGCGAAGTTTGAATGACGATGAAAATGAAAAAATCGGAAAATAAATAAGAATTTTCGTTGCATTTCAATGATGTAAGTTTCATCATCTTAAGGGCAGAATTGTGTCACATGAATAGGATGAGGTTGAAGTTTGCATCGTTGGAATCCAATGAAAGTTAATATTTTTTAACTGCTCACATTTCTTTTGATAAATCTTCGTTACGAAAATCCCTCAATGATTTTTGACGTCGTTTGTTTAGAGATCTAGAATCAAAATCTGCAAGTAAAAATTTTGTAGAAGAACAAAAATAAGGAAATTAAAGTAGAACAAAATCATTTTCGTTGCATTCCAACGACGCACACTTCAAGATCGTTCGATAGGAAGGTAGGGAGATTATAATGTATTCGTGTATCGAGTATCAGATATCGACATTTGTTCACTTTTTCATTTCCTACGTCCCGTTGTATGCCCTTGCGGAATTTAACGCCCCCATCCCTTTCACATTCACCCCGCACTTGTCAATTTACTGTTTCCTGCTCCTCAGAGCCCTCCCGAAAGTGGTGCCCACAGCCAGTCTTTCAAAATGCACTACTGCATCGAATTCATACGAGGCAGGCGGAAACTGCGAAAAACCGTCGATGTTATATTATACTGACCTGTTCCATTTGAAGAAGGTCCAAACTTCATCGGAGTGCAACGAAAATTCATTTCTACGCGTCATAATTCACATTCTTTGTAGGGTCGAAATGTGCATCGTTGCAACGCAACGAGAATTAATATTTCTGAATTCCTCTAATTTCTTTTGGCCGACTCCGTCGACAAAAGTCCTTCAACCATTTTTAAAGATATTTATTTAGCTATCCACATTGAAAATCTATGAAAAAAGATCTATAATACTAAAAATATGAAAAATAAAATGTAAAAAAGAATCTTCGTTGCATTCCAACGATGCAAACTTCAACGCCATCATTTTTTGTCATCCGAACTTTATGGCAGTTTTAAGCTACGAGAATGACTCAAACGTTTTTTCCGATTTTTTCGAAGTTCTAAGACTCAAATATGCAGTAAGTATGTGATTCGATAAAAAAATGTTAAGAATTTTCGTGGCGTTTCAACGAAGCAAACGCCAAGACCACGTGAAACTCCCTCTCACTCACTGTCGGCGCGCAAGCCAATAGGCATAGCGGTCACCCATCCAAGTATTGGTACTGATCAGGCTAATGATGATCACCGTGGGAGGTCGTCGACGCTACACACCGAGTCTGCACCCACTACTCTTTGTATATATGTATTTATATGTGTGTACCTATAACGTGTGCATATGAGAGCAGGAAACGACTCCACGGGCCGATAATAAAACGGCCTCCCAAGAACAGCCGCTGGAATTTCCATTGCAGCACTACTCACCGGTAGCGGAAGTAACCCATAGCGACGAAGAAACAGAGCTTTTTCTTCTCTCTCTCTCTCTCTCTCTCTCTCTCTCTCTCTCTCTCTCTCTCTCTCTCTCTCTCTCTCTACCTCTCTCTCTCTCTCTACCTCTCTCTCTCTCTCTACCTCTCTCTCTCTCTCTCTACCTCTCTCTCTTTCTCTACCTCTCTCTCTCTACCTCTCTCTCTCTCTGCCTCTCTGCCTCTCTCTCTCCCTCTCTCTCTCTCTCTCTCTCTCTCTCTCGCCCTCCCTCAGCATTTGAAAGCAACGACGACTAATTAAAGTAACGAAAGCATTTTGTAGGGACCTCACTATGTGACTCCATGACGCTCTGTAACCACTCTGATAAATTACGTCGAATCGAGACACAGAAATCCCATGACGCACTTTACCGGGTGTTATTCCGGAAACAATGGAATTCATTTTCTCAACAACGATAGGAATCTTCTCTTCACTCCGGTAGAGCTGAGGAGCCAGGAGAAGTTTTGTAACGACAATATAAACGACGTTGAAGTTTGCATCGTTGGAATGCAACGGAAACTATTCTTCTTATCCGTTCAATTTGTTTTGGCCGAAAAATCGCTCAAACGTATTCACGTATTTTCATTGGAGATTTATGACCTCAATTTGCGAAAAAGGCTTAGGATAATGATGAAAGTAGAGAAATGACAAATGAAGAAAAAAAAATCGTTGCATTCCAACGATGCAAACTTCAATATCATCAATATAAGATGCTCGAAGGTCCTAAGAATCAGTCTTGTAACGGGTTCGCATGGGATGCTGTTGAAGTTTGCATCCGAAACTCTTTATTATTTCCTTTTTTTTCCATTTTTATTGTTATCAAAAAATGTATTGTTATCAAAAAATTATTGTTATCAAAAAATTATTGTTATCAAAAAATATTGATCTTTAAAAACGTTCATCGTAGCTTTAATTTGGTACAAGAAAAATTTGCAATCGGAAAAAATATCTCGTTGCAATTCAACGATGCAAACTTCAACATCGTCAAATGAGCGCTCCTTCTATATCGTGGTGAAGTGAAGTTTGTTCGTAAAACCATTATTATTATATTATTATTATATTATTATTTTTGGTACTAAAAGAAATCTGGTTGCGTAAATTAAAGTCGCGGAACAACGTTGAAGTTTGCATCGTCAGAACGCAACGAAATTTTTTTTTTCCCAATTTCTATTGACAAATTTGAGCTTTGTCAATCACGCAGATATTTTTTTTAGAATCTTTATTTAGCGGTCTAGGTACAACCCAAATCTGCAAATTATGATTTTAATATTAGTTGCAGTTAAGATGCTTAGTTAAGGTTAGAATATTCTTTGCATTCCAACGATGCAAAGTTTAACCCTATGGTCGCGGAGCTCTAATGAAGATTCTGGAATACATTTGAGGCGGAATACCACTGCGACAGGTAAAAAAATCGATTTTTTGGCATTTCCTCAAAGTATACATATTCGAGATTTTTTTCTGAAACTTAGCATTTTTCAAGCCTCCAAATATAAGTGAAAATGTCGCTAAAATTACACTTTCTTTTACCTCCCGCCATTTTGTGAGACATTGTTTTTTTTTTCCGAAAAACGGCTACCTAAAACGAGAACTACATTTATATAGATCATAAAACTTTTTTATTTTCCTTTTTCAGAGCAACCATTGTCAAGTCATCTATTCGGCCGTCGGACCACATTTTTTTATACAGAGGCTCTATTGTACCTCATTAACGTTATTTTTTTTTTTATGAAAATTTACACGAAATCAATGTATGCCCAATAACATACCTTTTTTCCGAATCCCAAATAAATAATGTAGTAGACAAAAAAATCGGTAATAACTATATTTTTCGACCCGTTACAGAGGCGTCCTCCCTTAAGTAATTTTTGTAGCCGTCAAAGACTATATGGATATTAAGCAAACTCATTCTTATTGTATTTCAATAGTGAAACATTCAACGACATTGAGACTTTATCGATTAAGCAATATTTAATTCGCGAAGTCCTCCAAAATATCCACCAATTGAAATGTACTTGAGCTCACGCGATTCCAAAACTGCACAAAATCAAAGGCGAAAAAAAATGGAAAATTCAGAATATTTTCCTCCTCGCGAAAGAAGCTTTTCCAAGAAAGTGAGACAAGAAAGTCAGTGCAATAATTCCATCGCGAGAAGGATACGAAAATTTCTGCGTCGAGATGGCACTATCAAATCATCCCCGCCCCAAAATACGCCTTATCGAAAAAAGGCAAGAGATAACTGCAGAGGCTATTAAAAATTACTTTTTCCAAGTTCTCTTGTACAGAAAGCACTCGGGTAAATTGGGTCGCGTAATGAAAGCGAAAAGTCGGACATTTTTTTTTTTAATCGCGCCAGATAACAATTTTATCGATAGTTCGCTCGCGACTCATCCAACGGTCGTGATGCTATTCCGAGATTCTCATTAGTTCTCTCACTTCGAGCTTTTCTGGATTTTCCGTCGACAGGAATAAACCCTCCTGCCATCTGCAAAGATGTAGATAGCGAAACAGCGAGAGCGCTCTTATTCTCTGATGATTCCCTTCGTTTATACGTCGCGAGCGATTTTGACGCGTGTGCAATCAGCTAATTACATCCCGAGAGTACGGGCAACCAGTGAGCTGCGAGAAGTCGATATATCGAGTGAGAAACGTTCTACCGGAAACGATATCCTGGCAAATTGCTGCTGCATCAATGCTGTACATCCTTGTATACAGTCTCCCCCCCCCCTGTCTCTCTCTCTCTGACTTTCTGCCTTCATTTTCCCAAATCCGTCTCTACTTTCTCACCTCGCACCTATCATGAAATGCCTTCAGGAAGCGAAGCAAATTCTCTGGCGCAATCGCGCTTGAAATTCATATAGTGGCAAATATACGAGAGAAAAAGAGACGAAGTGACAGAAGGAGAGAGAGAGAGAGAGAGAGAGAGAGAGAGAGAGAGGAGAGAAGAATCGCGATTGCGAGTGAAGAACACGGACCAAGGAGTGAGACAAAGTTGAGCACAGTAAAGAAAAAAAAATCACAGCTCCGAGATTCGATGAAGCAAAACAGGCATTGTCTTCATCGATGTAACGAACGAATTATTTATCTGTTCCATCCATCCGGATATAATCACTTGACGTCACAGTCCGTGCCACTACCAGGTGAAGATAAACTAAAAATAATCTTAAGTAACGACATATGAAGGAGCTACAACAATAAGCGAGAATGAGTGTACTTCTGAAAAACCCATACCGCTTTTTCTTTAAAAGTTTGTATATTTATGTATTTTGACTCGCTGAACACGAATATGATAATTAAAATTGGCGCAAATTTGATTTTCAAGATAAACACTGAAAAAAACCGTTTTTTTTGTAGATTTTTTATTTTATTTTAACAAATGTTGATCGTAGAGGAAAGTGTCTTCCACGAAAGTTGTAGCCCATTAAAAGACTGATAATTTATGTTCTATACAAATTTTGTCTCAAATCATTATTTTCTAAGGAAATGGGATAATACATATAAATGATACAATATACAAGATACAAAGAATACAAGAAAATGGGATATGAGTATATTTTGCTAAACTCTATTAGTTTCGATGTTATCCAAGGTGTCCAACAAACCCACCCCAGTGTTCTACGCACCCCACGATTCCACGCACCCATCCGAGGTACCCTGCGCTCACCCCAGTGTTTTTGCAACAAACATGAACAATTGCTGTTCGTGTTTGTTTTATTTGGGTTTATTTGGGCCCATATGGAGTAAAGTGCGTAAATAGATCATATCGAAACTAATGGAGTTTAGCAAAATATACTTATTGGAGTATTATCCCATTTTCTTGGAAAATAGTGATTTAAGACAAAATTTGAATACAACATAAATTATCAGTCTTTTGATGGGCTACAACTTTTGTAGAAGACATTTTCCTCTACGATCAACATTTGTTAGAATAAAATAATAAAAACTACAAAAAACCGTTTTTTTTTCAGTTTTTATCTTGAAAATCAAATATGCGCCAATTTTAATTATCATATTCGTGTCCAGCGAGTCAAAATACATACGTATACAACATTTCAAGGAAAAAAGCGGTATGTGCTTTTCGGAACTTTATCCCTCTAAGCATATTAAGCTGTTACGTAACTGTAACCATATATACATAACTAGGCTGTTACTGTTTAGTTTGTCTTGAAAAACAATTTTCGAGATTTCTCGATTGATTTTGAGCTTTACTCAAACTGTAATAATAGAGACTGGATTTGTGAAGGCAGATAGTTCGAATTTGCCTAGGATTGACTGCATAATGGTAGCCAATTTTTTTACGAAAAACAACGACTTCTGCCCTGCAGAATTCAGAAACGTGAAGACATCCATCTAAGTATACCCTAAAACATTGTAATTTGTGCAACAAATACTGTATCATTATTAATAATATAGGATCAATAATATTACAAACTCTGTAATAATTTGAACAAATTTTCGAGGTTATATTTCGTTTTACAACTTGTTTTGTTTTATTTAATTGCAGGTCTTCAAGGCAGTCATACGGTGATGAATAAAATTTAGAATTCATCCTTGAACATATCAATTCTGAAATGTTTGTTCTTGTTTCTGTTCAGCGACCCGTATTTTGCAGAGTATGACGTCACGCCCCGTCGAATGACAGATCTGGTAGTTTCGGCGCGTATTTTCAAACGGATGAATTGAACCGCGATTTTTTACGAATTTTCTGCATGTAAATACATGAAATAAAACATTTTGTGCCATATTATGTATATGTGAACAATTTTTAACACTTTCTCAAAAATAGGCAACATCCCTATTGTCATAATTCGGTCGCCGACTTTTACTCGTTTCGTTTTACTCGCATTGATCGTTCATCGAAAGAAAAAAGGTTACAACTAAACCATTGTGCACTTCTGCCAATTAGAATCTAGCGAATGCTCATTACCCGCGTCCAGACTGGCCGAGGCTGCCTCGCGAGGCAGACGGTGTGGACGTGGTTCAGGTTGCTCGCGAGGCAAACTGACCGCTCAGACTGGCTCACCTTGACTCGCGAGGCCCGCCTCGCAACCCCTTCGTTCTGCCTCGGAGGACACGGCTCGCGAGGCGTGCTCGGTCGGTCTGGACACGGATATTGGCGAAACATTGTTTGAGCTTTGATCGATTATGTCGCGGCGATTGATTGATGTTGGGGAAAAATTAATAACGAATCGAATCGCGGCGATATTGTTCTCTCTGGAAAAACGTAAGAGAAGATCACTCTTTTTCCTCTGCTTCGATTCGAAATCCGAGCACTCGAGAAATCGCTGCAACTTTGTGTCTTATTCTTAGGCTGGGACTAACCTTTGAAGAATGCTCCAAGACGTAGACGGCTCGTGAATTTCTCGATACCGATATTTCCCCTCACGACAAGGCACGAGACACTTTGACAACGCGTGTGCACGATTCGTTGCTTAATGAAACCCGGTATAAATTTTGATGGGGCCACACCCGTGTAACCGAATGAAAGGAAAAGAATAAAATAAAATAAATAGACTGATACACACGAAAAACACAAAATGAAATGTCACTCGAAAGGATTTTGTCACATGGCGCGGCCACCGAAATTTTTGTGTTCGTCCCGGAAGCTTCCATGGCAACGCTCGGGGCAGCGAGGAAAATAAAAATAATCGGCCTGACTTTCCATTTTTCGCGAGCGCCTTTTCCGACTGACGAAAACTTAAGTGTTGCTTTCGTGGAGGGCCGTAGTTTGTGGGAGCATGAGCAGGGCCCTTCGGAATAATTGGTAAATTTTAGTGGAGTTTAATACAAAATGATTTAAATGAAAATAAATTTTAACCACGTTTTTAGAACGAACTAAAAAGGAGAAAATAATTTTTCCTTGCCCCATAGAGAATTGTAACCCAATACAGATTTCTAACCACATACAGATTGTGCTGAAAATTTGCGATTGTGAATTTTTAATAGCTATGAAAATACTTGTAAGGTTTGAAACGAAAAATGTGAGGCGCATGTAATGGATAATTGATGCATGAATAGTTCACCTACGTCATTCACAATTTTATTACACTGCAAATGATATGAACTGTTGAGTGAGTTTTTTTTTTACTTGATTTTTTTTTAGAATTTTTTAAAAGATTAAATGTTTTTTTTTACCATATCGAAAAATTATTAAAGTTCTAGACTTCTTTAAGATTATAGACAGCTTCAGTAAACACTTTTCCTTTCCAGCGAAAGAATTTTTTACTCGGTCCGATATTCAGTGTTGACAGCCAGTCGGACCAATTTTGAGGTTATAAACGTATGTCTCTAACTTCGCGACACTTCTGCCAACCTGAGCATTATCATTTAACACGATTTATGACGTTGCCGATCCGTCTCGCGTTAAGTAAGGGCTCTTCTCACTGTAGACGCTGAAAAAAGGCTATTGTCATGAATTTTTTTTATAGGTTTACATTATAGATATTGATATAAATTTGTTACACTTAATGAATACACTTTTCAAATACATTTAAAAAAAATGTTATGTAGTTATGTAACCCAAACAAACTTTAAACGCGTTTTTCTTTGAAACTACTGAACCGATCCTTATACAATTTTAACCACATATTCTTTACTACTATAACTATAGCGCACATCAAAGATTTTAAAAATCTTGATATTTGCTTTTTTTGCCAAAAATGTTCATATTTGCTTTGTTGCCAAAAACGGTGACAAAAACACGTTTCTTTTGTTTTTTCGAAAAATGTCCGCTATTTTGTTATTTTTGCATATATCAAAAATTGTATGAGATGCGCGATAGCCATTAATATACTGAATTTAAAACCGTTTGATTTTTTACGTTTTGGATAATTCATCTCCGAAATTTCATCAACAGCGCAGACCTACAATTTTTTAGGACATTTTTTCAACTACCATTTTCGTCTATAAATAGCGACTTAAATAAATAATTTTTTCAAATGTAATTCGAAAGGGATTTCGATTTACATTTCGAAGGGTAATTCGAAAGGGTAACAACTTTTATATCAATATCTATAATATATACCTATCAAAAAAATGCATGAAAGAAGCCTTTTTAGCCTTTAAAGTGAGACGACCCCTTAAGCGAGAAAAAAATACTAGAAAGCAATTATAAAAAGTTATGAAATCATTTCACATAATTATTGAATTTTCAAAAATGTGTATTTTTATAAGTAGATGTAAAACAGTTGTATGAAAACGTACGTTTGATACGACGATTATCATGTAGCTAACAGTTGGTAACAGCCGGTCGGCTCAATGCGTAAGCATAGGGCGGTCCCCTCGTACTTCAACCTCGGCGGCTAGACCACAAAATAGCCTTAAAAACAGTAAGCTAGTCTAGAAATCTGAAAAAAAAAAATTCTGAAAAGAAACTTTCAAAACTCCCAAATTTATGCCAATGACCGAGACCAGAAGAGGATCGACCTGTTGGAGCTACAATCTTCAGAAGCTTCTAAGGAAGCTAGAACTGCTCGCAGGGAAGAACGAGTTTCAGAGAATCATCATTCCGAATTCCAGAAAGGCACACTTTAAAAGGCAGGAATGGCCTATTAATATGAAGTAAATATAACATTCCATTACATCACTTAGACAGTTGCGGTTGTCTAAAATTTACTCAAAATTTTAAACGCTTTTTTCTCAAACTACTTTTTTCATCATCGTTGACCTAAAATCTCGAGTTCTATTCAACCGATTAACTTGAAACTTGGTATGGACCTTCAGTATATATTCATCTATCGTCCTTATCTTGGGCGTTGCGAAATTATTATTATTTTTTTTAAACTTCCATCTGTACAGGGTTCTTCCCCCTTGATACATACCCCATATTCCAGTTTATATCCCCCGTTGCGAAATCATCATTATACTAGTTTAAAAAAATACTAAATACAAATAGGGTGGACTTTAACTTTTTTTAGACAGACGCCATTTAAATTTTTTTCCTATTTTTCTCAATGGTACCTGGCATAATGACATTCTTATCGATCAAGAACATTGGTGTTATCCCTCGTCACAACTCTTTTTTCACTGCCATATTCAGAGGCCCACACCTTTTGGAATTTTTTTTTTTGCACACATTTTTTTTCGCAAGTTCTTGAAACATAAATATACAGACTAAAAAATGCATGGCAAAAATGTTATTAGTTTTTTTTAAGCCCAAAAACGCCTGAAATTAAGGCCTCTAACTAGAATACTGCCTTACGTCCCCAAACACTCGTGCGTTGCTATGTATTTATGTCTAAAAAAAATGACGGCCTCAAGTATGATGCGAATGTGGAAAACCTCCAAATAAAACAGGAATTGCTTATAGACATAAAAAATAGCTCAACTATCCGGAATTCACCGTAGCCAAATATAGTTTCCCACATTGCTTAATTATAAATAAAATTGTTCATCCTCGTCTATTTTTTTAACGAAATGTCCATAAAACGTCTGAAACTCATTGAAAATATCTGCGCCCTTATAGCCTCCGGTTTTCAGCAGTTTCCCCGTGCCCTCGTGCACATACCCCAGTGCATAAAAAAAATATCGCTCTCGACACTTTCGCATGTCCTTGAACGAAATTCGAAGACACATTGGAGATGAAAAAAAAACAGATGCACTTGACCATCGTGGACGATAACTGTACTCAGCTAGACAGTCTCTGGTTTGTCCGCGGCCCTGACAATTGTTAATTCACGCCAGCGATGTGCTCCGAAAAATATCGATTACCGTTCGCGACTCGACGTTAATGGAGCTTTCCACATTCGATGGTACGTCACGTCTCTTGGCAGAGCGGGTTCGAACAACTCGACGGCGACCGCAATCAGGCATCCCGCCTCACACCACACTCATCGCGGCCTCTCGTAATCGAGACGTCTATACAGGGTGTCCCTCTTATCTCTGCCACGTGAAATAACTCGGTAATTATCAACGTCACACAAAAATGTTCCAGACAAAAGTTGTACGGTGTGAAGGGGGCCATTAAATGCGACCATTTTTTTAATTTATTTCGGTGGAGGCGCTGACGCACAGTGAAGGTCACCTCCAGTTTTTTAGATGGAATAGCACATTTTTTTAACCATCTTGTGAAGCATCTCAAGCCGCATAAAAAACATTAGGGGGTCAAAGTCGTTCAAGGTCATTCAAGGTCAGTATCGATGATACAAATATTTGGTAGTGATCCGAGATATTTAGACTTGTATTTCATGTTAATAGGTGACCTTGAATGACCTTGGATGACCCTTTACACCGTCCACTTTTTGTCTCGAACATTTTTTTTTGTGACGTCGATAATTGCCGAGTTATTTCGGGTGGCAGGGATAAGAGGGACACCTTGTATATAAATGTATCCTGTAAATACACGAGCAGCAGAGATATCAGGTAAACGATACCGTCCGTTGTGTTTATTCGCGATGTGACCAGCGATGAAAATCTCCCGCGCCAATGGCAAAACTCTCGTTGCTCATATACAGGGTGCCTCAAAATGAGTAGAAATGTTAATTTATTAATAAAACGTATTATTTATTTGGAAAGTACGAATAGTTTAATTTTAATATAAGGTACAAACATGAGGGTTATGTGTGAAACACAATATCCGATAAATGGCCGCCTCGTCCCTGTTTGCAAACATTCACTCTTTTGGCGGAATGTTCAATAAAATGTTGGCATAAATGCGGACTAATTTCATTAAGGCCTTAGGCCACTCTAGAGGCCGAAAAAATAGGCTTTTTGGATTTTGTTTCAGAAAAACTACAAAATAAATCGAGATTACAAAAAAGGGTGTTTATCATACATATCAGTAACGGTATACAATAATTTTTTTGAAGCGATCAATTTCAAAATGGCAGCTGTGCAGCGTTTATCTTAAAACTGCATTTTTTAAGTTGGCCGGAAACATAACTCCGACTATTTTCAACCGATTCACTTGAAATGTTGAATATATCTTGAAAAATACATTGTCTATGGAAGTACGTAGGATTTTTTTTTATATTCCATAGTTCATTTTTTATTAACAGTTGTCTGACGATTTTTTAGGCAAATTTTTGGAAAGTGAAAGCCCATTTTTTCAGCCTCTACAGTGGCCTAACCCCTTAATGGTGCGCCCAGTCGCTTCTTTAAGCTCCAGAATGCTCTGTGGATCATTGCCATACACTTCCCCTTTCAGAAAGTCCCAAAGAAAGAAGTCCAATGGCGTCGAATCACTCGATCTGGTGGCCAATTCTGGCGGCGCGAGATAACACGACCATGAAACTTCGTCTGCAATAGCTGCATTGTTTCGCCCGCAAGTCTGGCAGATTGCGCCATCTTGTTGGAAGAATATGTCTTCCAAGTCCATGCCGTTTAAGCCATTTATCAGATATTGTGTTCCACATATCACCTCCATGTTTGTACCTTATATTAAAATAAAAATATTCGTACTTTTCTAATAAACAATACGTTTTATTGATCAATTAAAATGTCAGGTCATTTTGAGACACACTTTACATTGATTCGATCATATTGCAATTGTGATGTAAGGCCTGAAAACGCCACACTTTTGCGATCTACTTGTGCGAGAGCTTTATCCATTGAGTAATTATTGTTGAAGGGCTACATCTACCTCGAGGCCCGAAAAAAATGGCCAACTTACGGATTTTTTTCTTGGAAACGGTTTGTGAAAAAGCAACGCACTTTTCTTTAACGCACAGGTCCATGGAAATTTATATACGCAAAAATATACTGCAAAATTATTTTATTAATAATTGTAATATATGTGAAATGTATGCCATATATTGAAAATATATGTTGCATATATGTGCCAAATTCTAATTTTCGTAACGTTTTTATATATGAGATGTATATGCGTGGTATTACTGTATATCAATGTATCATATATCAATGATATATGTAGCATTTACCCTGCATATATACCACATATATTTAGCATATATGTTGCATACACACTGCGTACATACCACATATACACTGCGTAAATGGTACATATATGCCACACATATACAGATATGCGTAGCATATCTGTATATAGTGTTTATATGTAATAGCGTATTTTAACTGTAAGTTAAGTTTTTTAAAGTTTAATTTTTAAGTTTTATTAAGTTTAACTGTAATAGTGTTTATACACAGCATATATTTTTTGCCAGGAATATGTATCAAAAATGTATGCGTCATATATACCGCATAAATGACGCATATATGAGTCATATATGACGCATACATTTTTTAAATATATTTCTGACAAAAAAATAGATTGAAAATATATCGAAAATATATGCGTCGTATATGCCTCATACATGCATCATATATAGTGTTTATACGTAGCATATATGTTTTGGTCAGAAAAATATATCAAAAATATATGGGTCATATATGCGTCATATATTTGGTGTATATATACTGAATATATACGTACACGTATTATTCTATTTTTCGTCACCATATATGCGACCAATATATATATGTAGCATATATTTTCTGCATATATTTTACATACATAAATTTCCATGAGGGCAGGTACATAGAGTGAGAGCTTTTACAAAAAATCACCAAAGAATACAGAGAAAAAACAAAACAAACAACATCGCCATCGGCAGAGATGAAATTTTGGGTAAGGTTCCGAAAGCCTCCCCCCCCCCCCTCCGATCGAGCTGAAATTTTGCACGAACCATCTTTTTAATATTTCAAGACGACCCCTAAAAGAATTTTAGGCGACGCGCAATAGTTTCTGGGTTTGGGTTTGTTTGGGTATTTGGTTTCGATTAAGCGGAGAGCGCGATAACATATATATGAACGGAGACGTAGCAGATAAGGATACAGTCAACGCGCGTAAAAAAAAAACTTTAAAATTCAATATCTCGAAAATTTGCGATTCGCCAAAAATCCCTTAAGGGGTTGTCTTGAAATACCAAAAGGAAGGTTTGTGCAAAACTTCAGCTCGATGGAAGGGGGTCGGGGGGTTCGGACCCTTACCCTTGAAAAAAGTTTAAATTCAATATCTCGAAAACTATTGCACATCGCCAAAAATCCCTTGAAGGGTTGTCTTAAAATATTAAAAGGAAGGTTTGTGCAAAATTTCAGCTCGATCGGGGTGGGTTCGGAACCTTACCCGAATTTTTGTTCGCATCTTTTGGCGGTGGACACTCTCCAGCTCAAACGGTCCATCCGAAATCTAAAAACCAAGCGGCTTTTCAAGTCAACAATAAATACGAGTCATTGACGATCGTCGATTTTCAAAATAATTTTTTCGATCAACGTGGCGACGAATTGAAACTCGAACATACAAAATCTATGAAAAAAGTCGTGCTTTTTACGTAACTATTAAAAAATGCAGATCGATTTTGAAAAAGTGAGATCGTCAACGACCTTTAAATATTTCTCATCGTATCTCCTGTAAATTTGGAAAAAATCCATGTAGTGATTCTTGAGATATCATGTCCACCGACTATAAAAAGTGTTTCAATAAAAACGCGTATAAAGATTGAAGTATGGTGCTGCTGCCTCTCACTCGGCTGACTGTTAGCTCACTCAATTTTAGGAATATTTTGCCATAAAATTTTCAGGGAAAATAGGTAAAAGGTAATACTTTCTAAAAAAAATATTGCTGAAAAATGCAACTTTTTACGCGAATAGGTAAACAAAAAGATCAAATAGGTAGATGTAGCCAGTTAAATCCCGCAACGCATTTATGTTGCCTCAATAAAAGCTCTAATTACCCCTTTGTCTCCTCCATTTCCAATCTGCATTATAAACGATCCGACCAAATTGTCACAAATGAAAATTATCACGATCAAATTATCGTATATTGCTCCCGTGCTCTCCATCGGTGCAATTGTCTGCTCCGTGCTACCACTGACGTCAAGATTTTACGTGTTTTTCTCACCCGTTCTACGATCGATCGAAAAAGGAAAAAAGCCCCACCTGATCGAATTATACTCGTTTTTTTGTCTTCCCTAGCCGGCAGAAATAATTGCTATCAGTGTTATAGATGGCAAAGGTCGAGAGCTTATCTAATTTCGCAAAAAGCGAAGAGCTAACGCGATTTCGCTGGAGGCAGGAGTGGCAAATTTGACGGGAGCGCTTGTGAATACCGCGAGCCGCGTACCGAGATTGGCTGCCCGTCGAGTCTATTGGACACGCCGCTAAAAGCTCCGGCGAAAATACTGCAGAGTATAAACACGATGGAACGATCGAGCTTTTGAAAAATTGCATGTTGTTCAGAAATATCCTTTTCGCTACGTTTCTCGCCCACTCGGAAAATAATGGAATTAATAATTAAATATAGATCTTCCCAAAGACAGGGAAATCAACGAATTTAACCTGGAGAAACATCGATGTATTTTTTCCTTTAGCAGGACTTTAAAAAATCATGCAAAAAAGTAGAATTATGCCAACCGTTGGTCCTGAAATATACTGCATATATATTTTCGAGGTATTCCTTCCACGAATCCGAATATTGAACGATTAACTTATTTTCGTCTATAATTAAGCAAAAGTACATCCCAGTGTAGGCAAAATTTCAAGCCAAGTTACCGAACTTTTAACGAAAAATTACGTCTCTGAAAATCGTCTCATTAATTCGGCACCTTATTGAGATGACACGCTGATCAGATTTCTATCTAATAATTTATACACGAAATAACTAGAGACCGCTGATATAAACTGCTCACGCGTGTTAAGAAATTCTAAAGATTTCGTTACGACAATAAAAACAGGGGGCCACCGAATGTTTAAAGAAAATATTAATGTTGAAACTGAGAAAAATGTGACTAGCAGAAGAATTTTCGTAGCCCCGATTTTTTAGAGAATATGTAAAAATATCTAAATGTGCTAAATTTTGCCAAATTTTTTCATTCCAGTTTAAGGCGGGATATGCATCTAGACAGGAAAAAAATAAGCAATATTGAGGGATTTTTTAAACTAAGAAATAATTATTCTTTAGATTCGTAGACTTTGATTTGCAAAAAAGTTCAAACTTTTTTTTCAGTTTGAACATGTATAGTTTCTATGTGACGGTAATTAAAATGAAGAGAATGCAAATTTAAGAAAATGGCACGTATTTACAAAAAAAATCAACAATTTACGCAACATTTCTGTAAAATGTGGATTAAAAAAGGAGTTTTCTTTTCAATTTTTCAAAAACAATTTTCGTCAAGTAGAAGGCATCAATGTTATCAATATTTCTACCAAGTTTCAACTCAATCGGCTTAATAGTTTTTGAGTAATCCTGCACGCCAATTTCGATAATGCAGTTTTGAGAAAAACGCGTTTGAAGTTCACGTCCACCCCGAATCCGAGCGGTGAGTCACAGCGTTGGCGGGCTGTAACGTTTGAAGTTTTTCGAATTTCGCTTTGAAACTTTAGAAAAATGCTCTACGTATATAGTTCTATCGTTTGAAGCGAAAAAAATAAATCGATTTTTGTATAATTGTTAATGTATATCCCGCCGTAACGTTGGGTATGATGATTGATTGTGACTTCTTTTTGTTAGCGCCACTGTGATTTATCAATGATTCAAATGGGCTCTCCTTATGGCCCCACAAAATACGGCCCTCCGCGATAGGAATAAATCTTAAGGGGTTATACCAGTGTGACACTTTCAAAAAATCGATTTTTTTGCCTTTTTCGACAGTTTATACTTTCAAGAATATCCTGTAAAAAATTCAAGGCCGTATCTTTAATCATTTTATCTTGCAAAAATCGATGGTTAAATCTTTAAACGCGTTTTTCTCGAAATGAGATTTTTCAAATTTGGCGACATTGTAACTCAAAGAACAATTATCCGATTGACTTAAAATTTGAACTGAGTACTCTTGAATATATTTATGATTGGATGAAAATTGACGATTTGGCATTGAAAAAAAAACGACCATTTTATAGGAAAGAAACAGACTTTTTTCATAACTACGCCATTTTGTTAGATTTTGATATTTTTCGAAAATCCTATGTCATTGTACAGGAAATACCTTCCAGTTTAACGACATTTTTTCCTTTTTCGGTTTCAGCTGCTCAATCGGCCGAAATCATGTCAGCAGCGCTTAAGTCGTTTGGATCTCAATATTTTTCTATGAAAAAATGATGTAATATAGTACAAATATACTTTTCTTCCAAAAAATTCCCGAAAATCACCCAAATTTTCAGCGTTCACATCGGTACAGCCCCTTAACGAGGCTTCGTCAACTCTCCAACGATTTTACCCCCCGGAGTAAGATAATGACCATCTCGTAGAGAAATTAGCTCGTAGGATGGTTTCCATATCCTAAAGTTTCACTAAAAATTGTCGTTAGCGACAGATTCACAAGTGGATTATTGATGGGAGCCGACGTAACGACAATCAACAATGTGGGAAATCATTCGTCGATGATGAATTTATACGCTTTCAATTTCCCGTCGAAGCAAATTGAAATATTAATTATATTTCCGTTGCGCGAAAAAGGATGGTTTAGCTGAACTCCACCATGGAAATATCCGATTTCGGTTTGTCAATCGTTAATTGAAGTCGGAATGCTTTCCACATGGCTATCTCGATGACGAGGCTCGTAACAATAAATCAACGGAATTTTCGCGAGGGCTCTCGCTAATTAATGACTCTCATGACGGAGAGCTGAACAACCCGAGGATATAATTGATATCCGAAATACTCTTTGATCAGTATTTCAATTGGGCAATGAAACAAAAAAAACCATCAATCACATTTCAATCACTCCTAACGTAAACCAGCGTTTATTAGATCCTTGAGAATGAATTAAAAACGTGAAAATAAAAAAACGATTAATATTACAAAAAATGTTGCCGACAAAATTCCAAAAATATGGAGTGATGAGCTGGGAGTTACAGGGATAGGATTACGATACGAACAAGGCTAGACGAGCAGCATTGCAGCTATTTTTGGATATACGAAGAATTTTTCGATTTTAAATTAGTTTTAAAATAAAATTACTTCATTACACCAACGGGTTATACCTGTATTTTATGGGATTTATCTTTTATAAAAAGAAATTCTTTTAGAAAAAATGATGATAAATTTCTATAAAAATTAGGTATTTGAAAAAGTATTATCTGAAGTTATCCAATAGAAAAAAGTCGAACAGATTTCGTTAGTATATTAGTTTATCCTATAATTAATCGAAGGAATTTTCGAAATATCAAATTGAAGGGGTTACCCCCACTTGCGATATTGAAAAAAACGATTATTGTACGCGTATTGTACGGTCACATTTATCCTCTGCTCTTACACACACGCAATATATATATGTATATATATATATATATATATATATATATATATATATATATATATATATATATATATATATATATATATATATATATATGTATATATATATATATGTATATATATATATATATATATATATATTAGTTGGCCATTCAGGTGGTGAATTCTCGAGGTGAGGAACGTCGGAAAAAATAGAGAGAAGGTCACGCTATATAGACTCGATAACATAAATAAAGTTCGCGATTTCCCTAACTAGCCTGCTGAGCCAATGATACCAGTGGATTAAGGGGTTACCCCCACTTGCGATTTTGAAAAACTCGATTTTTTTTTATTGCATTTTTTTGAAGTATAAGTATCTGAGAATATGTCCTGAAAATTTCAAGTCGATCCGAACAAAATTGACTGAGATATGAGCGTTGAAAGAGAAGAATCCGCGTTGAAAGAGCGTTGAAAGAGAAACTTTAAACGCGTTTTTCTCAAAATGGCATTCTGAAGTCGGTGACCAAGATTACTCGAACACTAATGAACCGATCTTCTTGGATTTTGCAGGCTTAGTTAATACATAAAAATGTAGTCTTTAATCGTTCGATTTTTTTTTTCGAAAAAAAAAATGGCCGTCTTATAGCCAAAAAACGGCCGTTTTTTTTTCGTTAAAATCGAACCATTAACTTTGACTGTCCGCCATTTTGTGAAAAATGAATATTTTTTAAAATCCTTCGATTAAAGACTAGTTTATACTTATATTTGACTAAATCCATCGGCATTTTTTTCTTCAGATGATCCACTACGCCGCAATGTTGGTCACCGCAAACCGTGTATATAAAAACATTATTTCATTGACGGCCATTTGCCACTAAACAATGTAATATTTTTCAATAAAAAAATAACTGAAAGTTCTTCAAGATGTGTTCTTTAAGATGGTGCATTGATTGATTAAAAAAGTTTTGTATTTTTCTTTAAAAAAATTCATGAAAAAGGCCTTTTTTGCGCTACAAGTGGGGGTAACGCCTGAAAACAATAGCACGTGTTCAAAGTGAGTCTTGATCCTTGCGAAAAAAAATGGCATTTTTCGTGCATCAAATCGAAAGTATACATCGAGAAATAAAATCCTTCGATCAAATACAACATTTTTACATCTAGAAAAAGTCCTATAAGATTCAGAAAGATCGATGCAGTAGTTTATGAGATATTTGGCTCACCGTCTTGCAATACGTAATTTCGAGAAAAAAGCGATCAAAGTTCCAAACGACGCTCCGAGCGTTCCGACGCACGTCAACACGATAGCCCATAAATCTGTCAATTTTGATCCGATCACCTTGAAATTTGCAGGGAGCATTTATACGAATATACTGTCTAAATATATATTTTGAAAGAATTGAGTTTTCGACTATTACAACTAGGCATAACCCCTTAATAAACTTAAAATGAACTTAATGTTAACGATAATTTCAAAAACCCGTTCTGACATACAAACAAATTCCATTAGCGTCAAACACGCATCACGAGAGGGCCAAAAAAAATGAATCGAATAAAATCTCGTTATTCGTCGACTATATACCGCTCGTTCAAGATCCGAAAAAAAAGAAACTCCAAATATTCGTCTCGTCTCGTTATAATCGAAAAAACGTGTTTCGCGTACTCTGGAGAAAAAAAAATCACATCCTCTATATCCGCGATTCACTAGCACTCGTGTTCACCGTAACATCGCGCTTTGTTCTCTCATTGATTATCGGCTACAACATCAAAAGAGTGGAAAACGCACGGTGAAACGTCGGATTATCGCCGATTCCACCGCATGGTAAATCGGATCGGCAGGATAGAGAAGTTCAAGGTTCGATGCTCGCAATATCCTCTCGTCGAATATCCTCCCTTTTCCACCTAAACCCCATCGAAGCCCTCATGTATGTATATATAGATATATCCATTTCCCCATACGCAGGAAAATAATAGCTGCCTCCCAATTACGCGAAAAATCCCTCTCCAGTCCACAATTATTTATTGTAACATCGCGTACTCGTAATCCGCGCCCCGCGTGTGCGTTGAACATCGAAAAATATAAGCGTGCGTTTTTGTTATTCGGTCCCACGGGTCCCGAACGATGCCAAAGCCCAATCAATAGCGAAGGCGAAAGGATATTTGGGAGTCAAGGAAGACGAGGGAAAGCAGCGTGTTACTATAGAAATATCTGCAGCTCTAGAGTCGCGAAGGAAATTTTTTTTTTCGCGTACAGCTGAGCAAGTGTACAGTATCATCGCGTCGGATTTCACCCCTGCCTGGGATGACGTTCATTAAATAAAATCGTAATTTCCTCGCAAATCGTCGAGTAAAAAGAGACCCTTTTTCCGTCTACCCTTCTCGTTTTACAAAGTCGAAACTGTATCTGTTTCACCGCTCCCTTCCTTTCTCTCTCCCTCAGTCTTCCGTTGCATTCCGCCACCCTCGACAATCCCTTAATCTCGCGGGCCTCCCCTTTTTTTATACCGTGATCCGTGCGCTCCCTCGCGGAAATGTAATTAACCGCCGAGGCTGCAGGATCTCTCCCCATAATTCCCTGGCGATGACTTTCCTCCTACGGGCAACGAATATAGCCATGTCCGAACGAAGCGATTTGGCTCTTGTGAATCGATATTCAAAGATTCCTCCGTGAGATCCTCCAATCGCCATACCTTCCCTCTTTTCCGCCAGCCAATGATGATTTATCTCGACTCCTAGAGGCAGAGCTTGAGGAAGGAAAGCTTGGAAGTTGCGTGAGGGTGCAAGATGTCCATTTGCGTTGCGGGAAACGACTCGTTGGACGACTGGAATACGGAGCATTCGTTTGGCGTCCCAAAGGTACAGGAACCCAGCTGGGAGTGGACTTTGGAGGGCTGGCCACACTGACCCAACCAGAGCAGCCATTCTCGAGCAACATTAAGGGACTATGCCAGTGTGACACTTTTAAAAAATCGATTTTTTTTGCCTTTTAGACACTTTATACTTTCAAGAATGTCATCATTTACATGATTTTATCTTGCAAAAATCGATAGTTAAATCTTTAAACGCGTTTGTCTCGAAATGAGATTTTTCAAATTTGCTGACATTGTAACTCAAAGAGCAATTATCCGATTGACTTGAAATTTGAACTGAGTAATCTTGAATATATTTACTCTGCAATGACGTAGGATATTTTTGATTGGATGAAAATTGATGATTTGGCATTGGAAAAAACGACCATTTTATAGGCGAGAAAACAGACTTTTTTTCATAACTACGCCATTTTGTTAGATTTGAATATTTTTCGAAAATCCTACGTCATTGTACAGGAAATACCTTCCAGGTTAAGGGGTTACCCCCACTTGCGATTTTGAAAAAATCGATTTTTTTTATTGCATTTTTTTGAAGTATAAGTATCTGAGAATATGTCCTGAAAATTTCAAGTCGATCCGAACAAAATTGACTGTGATATGAGCATTGAAAGAGAAGAATCCGCGTTGAAAGAGCGTTGAAGGAGAAACTTTAAACGCGTTTTTCTCAAAATGGCATTTCTGAAGTCGGTGACCAAGATTACTCGAACACTAATGAGCCGATCTTCTTGAAATTTTGCAGGCTTATTTAATACATAAAAATTTAGTCTTTAATCGTTCGATTTTTTTTTTCGATAAAAATGGCCGTTTTATAGCCAAAAAACGGCCGTTTTTTTTCGTTAAAATCGAACCATTAACTTTGACTGTCCGCCATTTTGTGAAAAATGAATATTTTTTAAAATCCTTCGATTAAAGACTGGTTTATACTTATATTTGACTAAATCCATCCGCATTTTTTTCTTCAGATGATCCACTTCGCCGCAATGTTGGTCACCGCAAATCGTGTATATAAAAACATTATTTCATCGACAGCCATTTGCCACTAAACAATGTAACATTTTTCAATAAAAAAATTACTGAAAGTTCTTGAAGATGTGTTCTTTAAGATGGTATATTGATCGATTAAAAAAGTTTCGTAGTTTTCTTGAAAAAAATTCATGAAAAAGGCCTTTTTTGCGCTACAAGTGGGGATAACGCCTTAACGACATTTTTTCCTTTTTCGGTTTCAGCTACTCAATCGGCCGGAATCATGTCAGCAGTGGAGGAACTTTTTTTGGCGCCTCCGAAGGCAGCGCATAAGTCGCTTCGATCTCCATATTTTTTTATGAAAAAATGATATATTCTTATATTTATTATAAATATATATATTCTTCCAAATATATTCTTGATTTTCCGAAACATTTAATCGAGTACATTTCTTCCAAAACATTCCCGAAATTCACCCAAATTTCCAGCGTTCGCACCGGTGTAGCCCCTTAACGGCCCGACGTTTGTTGCCGTTGGTAATTCTATATCGCAGCATCTGGCGTGCAGTCCTCCATATGGAGCATTCGGAAAGCCCTATCACCGGTATATACCTCAATGACGACGACGATGACGACTACTACGAGAACGTACGCGCTAGTCCAAACCGCAGAAATGCGGTCGCAATTCGGTTCGTAGCATTTACTACATGGTTGTCGCATTATCCTCGTGTGACGTGTTCGTAACGACCACATCGCTATCGTGAAACCTGGACAGAGGCTCGCATCATCGTATACCGGGAGAATATACGGCGGAGCTCGTAGGGTGAAGGCACGTTGCCCCAGATAGCGTTCTTACCCAGACGAGTGATCGACGCATTGTTTTCGTTGCAGAAAAAAACAACCAGTAATTGCCAGGATGTTATCAACTGCTGATAAAAAAAGCAGAGGTCTTAAGGTAGTACCAGCGGATTGACTAGTCAACAGAAAATCTATAAATTATCGAATGTGACAAAAGCAAAATATAATGTATTTGGGTATAATAATAAACATGATACAGAAGATAATTATTTGGGAAGTGCATGTGATGACTGTTTGTACTATAGTTTAGTCAGTGAAGTAAAATCACAATCAAATTTGACTTGAGTTGTCACAGGCCGCCATTTTATAATTCTGGCAATATCCGTGGCAACGCTGTATTCAGGTGCTTTCGATACATGTCGAGCATGTGTTTGTTTGCCGTATGTGTAATCGCGTGTTGTAGTGTATGTGTAATGTGCGTATTGTAACAAGAGAGATGGCAGACGCAGCTAGCGAACGCAAAAATGAGATGATTGAATCGATGATATCTGCTCGAAATGTCCCGTGACCTATATTTTTTATGGAACATACGTGACCGCGACAGTTTTCTTGTTATTGGGCGCTTTTCGCATAGCTTTGATCTAACCGGGAACTGTTATTATTTCCGTTCCAAAGTTTTTCCCTGCAGAGTTTTCGTGGACGTCATTTGCTTATGTCTGCACTACAGCGTACAAAAAAATCAATTTTTTTTCTAATGAGGAGGTTCGTGCACGTACAACCTTAAAGCTAGGTCCAACGACGCTCAAACTCTCAAACGGTCGAGCAACGACTTGGAAAAAGGACGAGTTGGGCATTAAATTATCTCGAGAGTTACGCGTTATTATGCGGAAACGATGTTCTCAGTTGCACGAAAAGCACGGACCATGTGTTGTAGGGATCCAATAGGATCCCCGTAACCCCACACTGAGAAAAAAAATCATTGGTGTTATTGAATGAAATTTCGTTGATTCAATCGTAAAATTGTTGGTGTTAATAATCGGATTTATTAGTCCAAACAAAACGCTATTGACTTTAATAACATGATAAAATTGAAAGTCTTTTTTCATTCAAAAGATGTATTGTTAGCCGAGAACAATATATTATTGAAACTATCTAAAAAATTATCGCGAACAAATTATATAGTTTTGAATGCAATTTCTGCAACGAACGAAAAAAGTGTTTCAATTCATAACATGAATATTGTTGATTCGAGTAAACAAGAAAAATTGAATTTCGCTCGTTCGATTCAAATAAACTTTCTATTGAGTAAATACATTATATTATTGTTTTCACCATATCCGATATTGATTTTTAAGCACATTATTCGTTAGAATATTAATATTTTATTTTGATTGAAAACTATGAAGCAAATGTCTGAATTGGTTAAAAAATTATGCGAAAGTAAAATTTGTTTCTTACACATTTGGGTGAAAAAATTCAACTTACGTACTTAACTTACGTACGTAACTTACTTAATATCCCTTAAAAAAACTTACGTCCCATGACATATTTGTTTCGATGTAGTAAAGAAATAACTAATTCTATTGATTATGTTTTTGTACGAAATAAAAAATGTTTGTAGCAACCGCTTAATTGTTTCATCCAATACATCTACGGATTGTATGTAGAATGATTTCAATAGAATGTAATTTTATTTGAAGGATAATGTAGATATTCAGAGAACAGAACAGCTTTTTCAAATAAAATAATATGTTATTTTAATCAATCCCATTTTCCAATATTTTATAGTATTGTAACCATCTCATATATCGGTAGCACTCCGCAGCAGCACGTTTTTTTGGACCAACCAATATATTTTTTTTATTCAATTGGTTTTTTTTTCTCCGTGCACTCCCTGTTAGGGATCCAATGCGATGAGCCATTGGATCCCTATACGAAAATATCACGCTTCTGCATTGAATTCTAATCAGGATCCCCCATTGGAATCCAATATACAAATCCAATTTGGATCATAAAGGATTCCCACATTATTGAACAAAAGCCGATACGATTCTTGATCAATCCTATCGCATTCTGTACGTTGAATTTTCTGAACAAAATGTGTGGATTGTAACCCCGGAAAAACTCGAAGAGAACTATCCGAGAAAAAATGCGGTGCGTTTCTGAGCCGGGATTCGAACCCGGAACCTTTCAATTGCCGGTCGACTGCTCCGACCACTGAGCTGCGCTAGCCTGCTTACCACATCGTTCTCGGATAGTCTCGATATTCGTAACGCAACGTTACAACTCCCCCTGCCAAAGTCCCAGAGAAGGGAGAAGGGGTACTACAGGCCGTCCTGGCCTGAGGGGCAGAGTGGGGGGGGGGGGGGGGGGTAGCACAATGAGACTCTTATCTCAGGGAGGGTTTTTTTTCACAGCAATGAAGGATAATTCTGGTTCCGTATATTCTTGATTCAGCCGTGAACCGTTGTTGGGCGTCATTTTTAACCCCGAAAAAAATTCAACTTCGAAGAGATTCGAAGCCGGGACCTTTCGAGTGCCGGTCGACTGCTCCGACCACTGAGCTACGCCCGCCCGCTTACCACACATCTTTGTCGGATAGTCTCGATATTCGTAACACAATGTTACAGGATATACGCAATGAGTGGATCTTAAGAATATATAAATCTTATCTTAACATAACTTAATTATAGTGGCACTTAATAAAAATAAGTCACAATCAATTATTATACGCAACGATAAACTGGAATAAAAAATTTGGCGCAAATTTAGCAGGCTTGGACATTTTTACATTTTGTCTGAAAAGTCGCGGCTACAAAAATTCTTCTGCTAGTCACATTTTTCTAAGTTTTGTCAATGATATTTTCTTTAGACATTCGGTGACCCCCTGTTTTTTTCATTATCGTTACGGAATTTTTAGATTTTTTACACGCGCGAGTAGTTTATATCAGGCATCTAGAGTTATTCAGTGTATACATTATTACATAGAAATGTGGCCAGAAATCACCTTCAAGCGCCGTATAAATGAGACGATTTTTAGAGTCGTAATTTTTCATTAAAAGGTCGGTAACTTAAAAATTTACCAGCATACTAGGATGTATTTTTACTTGATTATAGACGAAAATCAGTTAATTGTTAAATATTCGGGTTCGTAAAAGGAATACCTTAAGGAGTTTCGGGACAATTGACGAAATGTTAGCGATTCATTTGAATTTATACATTAAATTCTTATCCGTGTACTGCATGAACCCTCCAAATTTTAAATTGATCGTCTACGCACTTTTTATAGAATGTACAATTGAAAACACACTTTTCAACACAGGTAGATGCCTATGATGAGATGCCATAAGAACTACATTATGACACTTATGACAAAATTGTCATAATGTACTGAGTGATTTGACACTTTTTTATAAAATTTTTATCTTTTTTCGTATTTCCTGCGTAAAACTGTATCTTTTTACTTATTTACCATATTAAATTTTAATATTTACTATATTAAATTTATTTTTAATTTTTAACTATTCCTTGCGCAAAACTGCCATTCAGCGATGAGGCAAGGCATCTCCCTATGTTAAAAGGGTTTTTTTTTAATTGGAAATTTTATAGAAACGGTGTAGACGATCGATTTAACATTTGGATGGTGCCTTCAGTATATGGCAAAGAATTAACTGTAAAAATTGGAATCAGAGGTAACATTTCGTCAATTGACCCGAAACCCCTTAGAAAGTGTAACTTAAAAATCGATTCAAATCGCATCACTGAAAATCCACTTTAATTATCGTTTGTTATTTATTTAACTGCACTTCGACATAATATCATCACAAACGCACATGCTCGCGAAGCGTGCAGGTTATGTTTCAATTCATCGAATTTCTTCTCGTGGTCTCACATATTTTCTATTCGAACGTGATAGGAATTACCAAACACCGTGGATGGGTGCAGAATCCAATTGAATCTCAGTGAGGATGTGCGGTGTTCCTAAAAAATCCCTATAGAGATGTGGGTTCATATCGGGACGGCCCAAAAATTTGTGCTCGGGATCACACACGGATATATTTTTTTGAGAAATCGAACAAATTTCGGTTGAGAAATTAAAAAAAAAAAAATCACTAACGACGTGAATCAAGAAATATGGCGGACTCCACTTGGATCCCAATGTGGACGCGTGGCGTAGCTATCAAATCCCTACAGGGATGCAGTAGATACTGGGGACTCCGTAACAAATTTTCGCACGGGATCCTGCGGATCTCTGGCTGTGATTATAATGGGAGAAAAGAAAATATCTGCAAAAAAGTACATAATGGAGGTGTATAATGCATCCCTCGAAAGACATAACTCGCTCCGACAGCTCGTGCCTCCATTAGCTCCGCTCGGCAACCGGAACAATACATCTTCCGTTCCAACACTCCACCGATAATATGTACGCGTTACTTGTGTTCGACGAGAGAAAGAGCGAGAAACGAGAAGAGAGAGATAGCTCAAGCTGTATTCGCGTTTTCTCTCGACGCTATTCACGAAGTAGCAACTATAATAAAACACTAACGCATTTCGTATCCTGTATATACAGGGTGTCCTGTTATAAGTGGATAATCCTGCAACTGTCGATAGGTCAGATGTCCTACTATATGCTGGAATTTCAGTCCAGTAAAAGTCCCATGGTTTTCGAGATTCGGGCTTATGTAATTTTTTGAAAAAAAAAATCATCTGCTTTGGGTTTTTTGCATACCATTTCCACAAGTGATATGAATGGACAATAGCTAAGCAACTTCTTAAAGTAATTGGCACGATATGCGTAGTACATTTTTTTTGCACCGCAGACTATCAAAGTCAAACGTTCGAATTGGTTTGTGCGAAAAGTCTACACAAGATCTTTTTACATAAAATTTCCTCAACGTTTAAGGGGCTATACCAGTGTGAACGCTGAAAATTTGGGTGATCTTCGGGAATTTTTTGGAAGAAAAGTACGCAATTAAATGTTTCGGACAATTAAGAATATATTTGGCTATATTTGACCTATATTACATCATTTTTTCGTAGAAAAATATTGAGATCCAAGCGACTTATGCGCTGCCTTCGGAGGCGCCAAGAAAAAAAGTTCCTCCACTGCTGACATGATTCCGGCCGATTGAGTAGCTGAAACCGAAAAAGGAAAAAATGTCGTTAAACTGGAAAATATTTCCTGTACAATGACGTAGGATTTTCGAAAAATATCCAAATCTAACAAAATGGCGTAGTTATGAAGAAAAGTCTGTTTTCTTGCCTATAAAATGGTCGTTTTTTTCAGTGCCAAATCGTCAATTTTCATCCAATCAAAAATATCCTACATCATTGTAGAGTCAATATATTCAAGAGTACTCAGTTCAAATTTTAAGTCAATCGGATAATTGCTGTTTGACTTACTATGTCAGGAAATTTGAAAAATCTCATTTCGAGAAAAACGCGTTTAAAGATTTAACTATAGATTTTTGCAAGATAAAATGATTATAGATACGGCCTTGAAATTACACAGGATATTCTTGAAAGTATAAACTGTCGAAAAAGGCAGAAAAAAAATCGATTTTTTTAGTGTCACACTGGTATTGCTCCTTAAGGTTGAATTGAAGACTTTTCTAGATAAAACAAAAAACCAAGAATATATTTCTTTTTACTGGGTCAAAAAAAGTTATCATTTGTAGAAATGGCATGCGAAAAACCAAAAGCAGATTATTTTCATCTCAAAAACCGTGGGACTTTAACTAAACTGAAATTCCAGCATATAGTAGGACCGGATCTGACCTATCGACAGTTGCAGGATTATAACAGGACACCCTGTATATATTGATATTCATATATACTCGGAAAGACAAAACGAGGGAAGGAGAGGTGAACAAGAGGTTTTCTCATTCCCCTTAATGGCTCTCGACTCCGGTCCGTCAAGATTTTCCAACATCGCCGTACTGCCAAAGTAAGAGAACCATTCGTTGTTTATTATTGAACTTGACTGTTCCAGGCTACGGCGGCCTTTTATGAGGGCGTATGTGCTTGTACGCATACACATATATGTATGTATTCGTGTGTATAACTTGTATAGCTCTGAATAGGAATACGTGGCATAACTCCTTCCGGTCTTGGGAACTTGTATAGAAAGGGTTTCGGGTATAGAAAGCACTTGTCTCAAGTACGCAAGGTGCAACAGTCGAGCGATGCAATCACTTTAGAACGATGTCAATCTAGGCGGTAATTTCATAAACGCGTCAATAAATTGTATATTTCTACGTCAGCTATTTCACTCACTAGTGTCGCGCGGAGGAAGATTTGACGAAGTAGAGAAGAAGGAAGTAATGGGATATTAAGGATTCACTGATGAATACATGGATAAGATACGAACGTGTGATGTTTAAAAACTCTGGGTGGTATATATTTTTATTGAAATGAGTATTAATTTGTTGAAATAAAAATTCTTTTATGGAAATTAGTATAATTTTATTGAAATCAGGATTCTTTTATTGAAATGAGAATTATTTTGTTGAAATTAGTATTATTTTATTGGAATTAGTTCGATTTTATTGAAATTATTATTATGTAATTGAAATTAGTATTATTTTATTGAAATCAGTTTTATTTCATTGAGATCAGTATTATTTTATTGAAGTTAGTTTTATTTTATTAAAATGATTAATGTTTTATTACAATTATTATTATCCTGTTGAAATTAGTCCTATTTGTTGGCAATTTGTTTCATTTTATGAAAATTAGAACTATCCTATTGACATCGGTACAATTTAATTGAAATTAGTATTCGTTAATTATCATTTATCATTGGATACTATTTGATGAACATAATGATTATAGTTTCCACGTGTAATTTCTTTGTCAATGGCTCATAAATGTTATTCGCAATAACGATTCTCTCTCTCTCTCTCTCTCTCTCTCTCTCTCTCTCTCTCTCTCTCTCTCTCTCTGACAGTCCCTTCGCCTTCGGCGATCAACCAAGCCCGCTAGATATTCCTCACCGTGTCTACCGAAGTACGCACATAACTCCATCGATCCCTCATCATTCTCGAGAGGCCCTCCACCCTTGCGCGCTCGATTTCCATCGTTACGTCGAACTTTCCTTGCCAGCTGTCATACCGCAACTCTTTCCATTCCCCATACAGGCCATAATGATCGTCCATCAGCAAAATGAAGCGACGTCTTCAATATATCGTTCCAACGAAGGCCGCGCCGAAAACTTGTCCGATTGTAATTGGTGTTTGGCTTTGGTAGAAAGGATAATGTTTGCTCGGTCGAAGGACTTTGATAGTGCGAGGGCGGTGGAACAACCCCCTGCTTATTTTTCACCCGATGTATGTGCGTATACGCCATACAGGCGAATGTATACGTCCCAATATGAAATACTTCGTAGAGCATGCGATGAAAGTGTGTATAGAGGCGAAAAAAAATGTGTGTACAGTTGAGGAATAGCCGGCTTGTGTATCAGGAGTAACATCTACCTCTCACGTATGTATATACAGGGTGTCCTGTTATGAATGCATAAAAAAATTATCTGCTTTGCGTTTTTCACAATCTATTTCCACAAATGATAACTTTTTTTACCTGGTTTTTTAAAAAATACTCTTCGTTATTTGTGTTATCTATAAAAGTCTTCTTTTATACCTTAAATGTTACGGCAACTTTATGAAAAAAGATCTTATGCAGAATTTTCATACAAACCAATTCGAACGTCTGACTTTGATAGCCTGCGGTGTAAAAAAAAAAGTTGAAAATAATGTTCTAACTTGAAAATAATGAACCTTATCAAAAAAAATTTCCAACAAAATTTGTTGGTTTTGAGCTGACAAATTTTTTGGCGATAAAAAAGGTATGTTTCCATTTGAAAAAAAAAACATGTCGGTGATTGTAACGCCGCCATTTTGAATTTTGGATTGACCAACATTTTTATTTCAAAAGGCCCCCTTTAACCCCCAAAACTTTTGTTATACACAATATTTGATCCCAGCAATATTTTCCACGAAAAATGAGGTGTAAGATTAAATTGGACACCCGGTGTATATATATAAGAGTATGTGTAGGCAGATATCAAGAGACGCAGCAACGTCTCGACGTAAAGTAATAAAAAATGAACTTTCGACGTCGCTGACCCATTTTTTAAACCGCAATTTATCACAAAAAGCTCAATTTTCATAATTGCCGTTCTTTTCTTACTCCAAAATAGATCCTCTCCAGATCGAAGAATAAATACCTTTTTTGAAACGCCTACGATGGAGATATTTTTTTCCTGAAACTATCATATCTCAAGAGTATCACACTAAAATTTTATGGAAAAAAGATTGGAAATTGCAAGCGGTACATTTTTTTAGTCAAACAGTGTATTATTTACACATTGACACCCCGCAGATTTTTGTTCACCATTCTAATATTCGATTCCATATGTAATACCGTAAATTCCATATTTAAACATGTTGAAACTATCCACCTGAATGTTCAAGAGTCAGTCGGAACTATACGACAAACGCGACAGCCATTTGAATGCGGCTAGGGTAATTGCGGGCTCGTATGACCAGCGTCTTACAGCTAGAACTTTTGACCAGGGAGGGTTGAACACTTTGTTACTTTCAATTGGTTGTGTAAATAGCAGAAAAATTAAGGCCGGAGCCTGAATTAGAAGGTCCGAAAAATGGATTTTTTTATTGCTTAAATCGATAGATAAACTATCCAGCAATATATTTACAAAATTACAGTGGCGAGTTGTAAATATTTTCGAAGATACAAGGTCAAAAGCAGAGAAGCGATTGATATTTGATATTGATATTTCCTCCGATTGATAACTGTGAAGCGCGTTTTCTCCAGTTTTCATTTTCACATTTTTTCCAAATTGGCGGGCGTGATAGCAAAAAACTAAACGACCTATTAAATCAAACCAAAGTTTATTTTCTTCAATATGAAAATCTCTTCTAAGTGAATTAAGAAAGTCGTTGAAAAAGTCTTTTTAAATCATTTTTATAACATGTGAAAGTGTTTTTTTTTTAAACCTTTTTTTCAAACCTGAGAATTATATCGCAAAAGTTATTTATGCGGAAAATAGGAACGGAAAATGCACGCTAAGACCGTGCACACCATCTCCACTGTACTTGTCTCGTCCATACGTTGTATTTTTTTCCATTATAGTGATATCAATTTTTTAAATAAAAATAAAACGTTTTCATCAAGATTATTTCCAAAGTTTAACAATTTTGCGTACAAGATTTCTCGTACACTTGCATAATACGTACATTGTACTTGGCTGTTTTATCAATCATTTCACGTTCTTTTGTTGTATAATTGATTAGTGGAAAAAATTTGTTAAAACCACTGTTCGAATTAAGGGGTGAAATGTAGTCGGAATTTTCAAAAAATCGATTGTTTTAATACATTTTCTTGAAGTATGATGTTTCGAAAATATTCCCTGAAAATTTCAAGTCAATCCGATGAATAGTTTCCGGGATATCCCACAATTAGTGAAGGGGCGTCGGTCCCTATGGCAGGTAGCGGATTCTCAACGTATAGACGTGGCTGACAAACGCGCAAACTATAATACCCGGGAAGATAGAATACTTCGAAGACAACAACAAATAGATATTTTGGAAGCTTCCACATCGGCAGAAGCCCTATTGTAAGGGCCAGGAATTGATGATTCGATATAAGTAATTTATTAATTACTGTTTCTATACACAAATCAAGTGTAAAATTGGAAAATGTTTCAGAAATTTTCAAGAATGTATTACTCAAAAACTATGAACTTTAGCAAAATTTTATAAAGAATACTTTCGTTTTAAAATGGCCCAAAATGTTTTAAAATTGATAAGTAATTCATCCCGAAAAACTTTAGTTTTTTGAAAAATTGTTTTAATAATTGGCTATAAACAATCGAATGCTCGACTTTTCGGCAAAAAATTGTGATATTCGGATTCAGCGGATCAAAATACATTAAAAAAAGTTTAGCTTCATCCATCGAGCTCAAAATTTTACGAACATATAATACCGTATCCACATCGAAAAACTTTAAACGCGATTTTCTCGAAACTATGTTTTTCAAGTCGGTAACCACTATAATTCAAAAACGACTCGATGGATTTTGATGATGAAATTTAAAAAAAAACCCTCGATTAAGGACTAGATTTATAATTAAACTAATGATTTTTTTCGTTTTGTGATTTCAGATGATCCAGTAAAATTTTGGTGGTCACCGCAAAGCACTACATGCCGAAGGGGGTCCGACAAATATGGCGATATTGTTATAAATAATCAATATTTCTCTTTGAAGATGTGTACAAGTCAAGTTGAAATATAACATAAAAAGTTTGTGTAACCACCTTTGGAAAACAAACTTAATTACTATTAAAAAAATGTATTGAAAATGCTCGTTTTTCACGCCTCTGACTGCATCTCACCCCTTAAAACAAATATTTATTATTTGTAAGGAAAACTCTATTTTTTTGTAAGGTAAAACAAACAACAATGTTTTCGAGGGCATTTTTTATTACTTGGTGTACTTTTTGAACTTTCCAAAGGTTTTGCAAAGAGTACAATATACGAGGAAAAAGGAATTCCCATGAGTGTTTGCATTAACGAGCCGCTAGCCTTCAGCAATCGATCTTGATGCCGGATGATGCATCGGCCTGCTCGTCTGGGTGATACTCCGCGGTCCCCTCACATGACAGCGAACTCGATACTCTACTTATTGCGACCCATGTGTATATATGCTTTGTGCCACGTGTATCACATTTCTCCATATATATGCAGACCAGCACTGGTGGATGGCCGGCCGAGGTTCGACGCCGGCGATACTTTATTCGGTACGATACTCGGTGCGGTGACCGCTTAACCGTGCACTGGCGCGTGAACCAGCGAGTGAAAGGCCAATACTTCTGAGACATTGGCGTAGATCCAGCTCAACTTAGGCAAGTATTACCCTCGTCATCGTTGGTTATAGATTTCCAAACTCAAAAACCTGAGTCCTGTTGTAAGGAAAACCAACCCCCTTGGAACTTGGAAGTTGTGAAAAAATTTAGATGCGTTTTAGACCTGTTTTGTTCATTCTTCACCCAGTCCAAATTGTGCTTCCGATAGTTACTATTTTTTCGATGTAACTTCGAATTTGGGGATTATTCGACAGTGTGAAAGTCAGAGTACTTTTTGGGGCTACATATGGGACATTCCACACCATTTCACCCAGCCCGTGACCCCACCATTTTTTGTTTTCCTGATTTTTTGTTGTTGTAAAATTGTACCCCATGAAAGGACCATCCATACCAATTTTTAGATTTTTGCCTATTGTCTTTTAGAGGTTGTGATTTTTCAAAAATGTCGATTTCGGAAGTTTAAACGTTTAAACGCTCATAACTCCTGAACTAATTGAGATATCGACAAATGTCACTACATAATTGTTCTGCATTTTGAAGCATACTTTCGTTAAAAAATATGAAAAAATTATTGTATCAATTATCAATGACAACGTTTTTTTGCTTCTAAAGTCAAAACTACTTTTTAAAAGATGATTGCTTTTTTTAACTCTTTAAAATAGAGTAACCCATTCTACGATTTTAAAGACCAATCTCATCGTGGGCCCATTTTTCCTTCTATTTTTTCGAATTAATCATATTTTTGAGAAGATTTTTATCATTTAAATCTCCACTAATGCTATTAATGATTTTGTGACTTTCAATTCGGCTTCGACAGGCCGGAAACGGTTTATTTTTTATTTGTGTGGAATTTAACGTTAAAAAATTATATAATATATAATTATATTAAATTATATATTTAAAAAATCATTTTTTTTTCGTTAAATTCAGTTTTTCAATTCCGTCAAAGAAATGTTTTTTAACACCAGAAGTGAGATTTTCCACTATGAAAATCTATAATTAACAATAGCGAGAGAAATAGTTGTCTGACAAGGAAAGGTTGCGAGGTCGATCTCTCCGATTTCGATGAAATTTGGTATGCTTGTAGGATGGGTAAAAATAGGCGAAACGTATTTTTTTATATCTGCGGAACCCTATTTTTAAGGGGTGAAACGCACCCTCGAAAATAAGAGTTTTTCGTTTTTCGTCGATAACGTTATCGTTCTCATCTCCAATGTATAGTACACGAAAAAATAAACCTTGTTGCAATTTGAAATTTTTCATATCTCGTGCCGTTAAAACGTTATCGACGAAAAACGAAAACACCTCAATTTTTGAGGGTGCATTACAACCCTTAAAAATCGAGTTCCGCCGGTATAAAAAAATACGAGTCGCCTAGTTTTATCCATTCTACAAGCATGCCAAATTCAATCGAAATCGGAGAGATCGAACTCGCACCTTTTTCTTGTGGGTTGAGCTGGAATAGCCCATGACAAGGTGTCCCCAGTAAAGTGTTACATGGGTGTAACAGGTATTAAAATAAAGTGTTACAGGATGTCCCAAATAAAGTTTTACATTTTATTTCGGAAAGTACTGATTATAATCCAAAATGTTTCACATAAAAGTTATTTTATTTCCAGAGGATAATAAGATGGGACCGTCAATCCCATCTTGGGCATGGCCACTAAAGGCGTGTGAAGGCCAGTCTCGGTATTCATCATCAGAACCCTTATATTTTATTATATCTTATCGTACCTTGTCTCTGGAGCTTTTCACAACCCTATGGATCAGTATTTCTTCAGTTATGTTTAACTTTGAAGACTGATAATTAAAAAAGCACTTGATAAATAAAATACTTATCCATATTGGTTTGCAAAGCTCTCGTATCAAGCTGTAGGAATATTGATGTAATATAAAGTTCTTAATGAAAACTTTAAAAGTTGACCTTCACATGGCGGTTGAACCCATAGCCAAATTGACATTCCCATCTTCTTTTCTCCTGGAGAGGAAATACATTTTATTTAAAACGAAAGACAAGGTGATTTTGAAGACATTGGATTTGACGTTTCATTCTTACAGCAGCCTAATGTTCCCATACTCAACACTAAGACCCAATCTCGTTGAAACTACCATTCGATTAGTACAGGAATGTTTATAATGAAGATATTTATATACAGGTCGTTTCAAAAACCTCCCTGTCTTGAAAATCAACTATTAGTAAACAAAAATGAAAGGAAAGTCTTCAAAACAGCCAGATTTTCTGATAGGGAACATTACATTGAAATGCCGAATGGAAAATGACCTTTCTCCACCCACCCACACCCACATATACATGCTCAATACTGAACGGAGCAAGCCTACAAGCGCCGCCGGGATATATTGGTTGTCTCTCGTTTGAGCACGGGCACCGTACGCCACAATCGATAAAACCCAAGGGGTTTTATCGTCTGCGCTATATGGAATACACGAATTCGATGTTATACGGAAGCGACTCGCTTCAAAGGGAGTCAACAGCCAGTTTCCTATCCGGATATTTCTCTGTATAGACAAAACGACAACAGACCCATGCACCAAACCTACGTATTACTTTTGTTTATTTATTTTCCTTTTTTTATCGAAAATTCTATTTGGGAGAACGCGAGTTCGAGGACGTACGAAATTACGGATCGTATCCTTCATAGCTGGATGCTGCACTGTGTAACAAAAGTGTCTCATATACGATTGCGTCTTTGAGTCATATACTTATACAGAAAGTGATGAACAAATGGATAAACATCGACCGAGAGCGACTTTGGGCAGGTTGCTCGATCTTCGGAAATCTCGACTCTTGAGAACATCATCTTTTCTCTCGCGCTCTTTTTTCGGATCAGGACCGACTTTGATTGAGTCTGCAAGGATATCTCTCTCTCTCTTTCTCTCTCTCCCTCCCCTTCCGTTTTTATCCCCAAACGCCCGAGGCTCTGCCGTGACAAACGACTGAGCTTTCCCATACACTTTCCTACACGTGTATTACACACTTTGTCCCGGTTTTTAGAGATATATAAATATCAAACGCGATCGAGCAACGTGGAAGAGATCTCTCCCCAATGGAGTGCGGGCCATCCTTTGAGAATTCGCCCCGTACTTTCGTTCTACTGAATTGTTCGCTGCTTTCAATTGACATAACTTCCATGAATGTACACCAAATCTCATATAAACCCAAAACACACACACATATATCTGAAAATGGGAAAAAATGACATCTTAAGGGGCTATACCAGTGTGACACTTAAAAAAAATCGATTTTTTGTGCCTTTTTCGTCAGTTTATACTTTCAAGAATATCATTATCATTTATATAATTTATGTCAAGATCATTTTATCCTGCAAAAATCGATGGTTAAATATTTGAACGCGTTTATCTCGAAATTAGATTTTTCAAACTTTCTGACATTGTAACTCATAGAACAATTATCCGATTGACTTGAAATTTGAACTGAGTACTCTCGAATATATTTACTCTACAATGACGTGGGATATTTTTGATTGGATGAATATTGACGATTTGGCATTGAAGAAAACGACCATTTCATAGACAAGAAAACAGACTTTTTTTCATAACTACGCCATTTTGTTAGATTTTGATATTTTTCGAAAATCCTACGTCATTGTACAGAAAATACCTTCCAGTTTAACGACATTCTTTCCTTTTTCGGTTTGAGCTACTCAATCGGCCGGAATCATGTCAGCAGTGGAGGAACTTTTTTTGGCGCCTCCGAAGGCAGCGCATTAGTCGCTTGGATCGCAATATTTTTTATGACTAAAATATTTAATATAGGTCAAATATAGCCAAGTATATTCTTAATTTTCCGAAACATTTAATTGAGTACTTTTCCTCCAAAAAATTCCCGAAAACCACCCAAATTTTCAGCGTTCACACTGGTATAGCCCCTTAAGACAACACTGTGACGGGCCGAAAAAGGTTTTTCCGAAAAAAAATCGTCTACTAGATTATTTATTTGGGATTTGGAAAAACGGTATGTTATTAAGCATACATTGAACTTATTTCGTGTACATTTTTATTTTGACAAATAAAAAATTAACAACGTATCGGGGTATAATAGAACCGCTGTACAAAAAATGTGGTCTAACGACTGGATCGATAAGGTAACAATGGTTGGTCTAAAAAATAGAAATAAAAAAGTTTTATAGCTTATATGATGTAGTGCTCATTGTACGTACCATTTTTCGAAACAAAAATCACGAAATAGCGGGTTATTAAAACAAGTGCAATTTTAACAAAAATTTTACTTATTTTCGGAGGCTTAAAAATACTAGTGAAATTGGTTTTTCGAATTCAAAATTTAATAATTATAGCTAAAATTATCATTTCGGCCGGGTCGAGAAAACTGCGATTGAAAGTTTTAGTATACGTAAATGGTTGGGCTACCTGTTCTCACTAAATCGTCTGTAACTTGGCCATGGTTCAATATTGTAACTTGAATTTTTTTTAACATACTCCTGATTCTGGACTATGTTTAACAAAAATTAAAGTATTCAAGTTTGAAAGTTTACAGGTTTCAAAAATTCAAGTTTCAAGAATTTATTTGCATTTTCTCAAAGTATATACTATATTCTAGGCTCTAGAATATATATACTTTGAGAAAAGGCAAAAAAATCACCCGTCACAGTGGTGTCCCGCCTTAAGCCACATCTAGGCAATATCGGCTATCGACACGTCCGGTTGCCTTGGAAATCAACATTTGTTTTTAACAAAGCATCGATTTTTTCCATGTATTAAAATTTTGAAAACTTTTATAAGATTTCAAGTATGGGGAAGATAGGGTATTTTGAGGACAGTCCTCGGAGTCGCATGTCTCAAAAATCACCTTTTCTTATACGCAGATTGTATGTTCAATGTTATTTTCCTCCCAACCCTCACCCTCTCTTTTACGCAACGCACGCGCATCGATGTTCATTCAATTTCGCTCGGTGTCTCTCGTCTCGATACTCTCTCGTTTTACGAACTGATTGGAAAGGGAAGGAAATTTTGAAAAAAATAGGAACATCACTCATACGGTTGCCGAAATTCGTGGATTCAACAATGAGAATTCAGAACATCTGCAATAGGAAATTTCGAGAGCTATGTTTAAATTGCAATCACGTATATGCACAGAATCAGAGTATATGTAGGAACGTGTGCGCTGTAACGCGTATGTACGAATGCCGCTGTGTATCTCCTGATGTGCGTGATGCAGTACTGCACATTTTATTAGTTCGCCTAGGCCCGTCGGGCGCGACATTCCTGGTGCATGGATTGATTCGTCCATGCGTCATGTGTCAGTGTTTGTGTTTTTGTTTCTTCTTTCCCTTTTTTGTTATAGAGAACGGTATCATTATTTTCCGCTCATGGACAGCTCGGTTTTTCGAAAATGCAAAGTGTACTGCATATTCAAACAAAAAATTGACGTGGTGTACGATCAGTCACCTGTGGTACCAATGACATCCAGTGCCAATCTTTGCGTCTTCGTTGAATCTTCATGGAATTGCGCAGGAAATATTGCGCGAGTGTTTCGGCTCTTGACGTTTCGAAGGGAATGCTCTGCCAAAGAGAGAGTTGATGATGCAGCTTATCCCTGTGGCCATGGGCTACCGTAAAACGGGGGTAAATTAACATTAAAGGTAACTTTGACAGGTTTTCAGGCTACTTTAAAGGGTCTTTTCACTTCAGACGCTAAAAAAGGCTATTTTCATGAATTTATATTATAGATATTGATATGAAAGTTGTTACACTTAATAAATACACTTTCGGAATACATTTTTTTTTAATTACTTTTAGTCACTATTTATAGACGAAATTGGTAGTTAAAAAAATGTCCTAAAAAAATTGTAGGTCTGCGCTGTTGATAAAATCTCGGAGATGGAACATCCGAAATAAAAAAATCAAACGGTTTTAGATCCAGTATGTTAATGGCTATGGCGCATATTATACGATTTTTTATATATGAAAAAATAACAAAATGGTGAACATTTATCGGAAAAAACGTGTTTTTTCACCGTTTTCGGCAAAAAAAATAGTAAATATAATTTTTTTTTAATCCTTGATATGCGCTATGGCTATAGTTGTAAAGGATATGAGGGTAAAATTTTATCAACAAGCCGTCGAAAAACGTTGTTTCGAGAAAAACGGGTTTAAAGTTCATTTGGGTTGCATGATTAAATAAATGTTTAAAAAAATATATTTCGAAAGCGTATTTATTAAGTGTAACAACTTTTATATCAACATCTATAATATAAACCTATCGAAAAAATCACGAAAATAGATTTTTTTTAGCGTCTAAAGTGAGAAGACCCCTTAACAGAGCGTCAAAATACGATTCAAATGCATGCGAGGACACACCAATTATTTTTTAACTTTCTTCTATTGTTGACAAAATTTGTTGTTCAAGTCTTCTATAATGTTGCTGAAGTTGATTGTAACGTTGCTCATGTTGATTTTGATCTCAGTGATAATTATAATACTGATTAGGTGCCTATAATAGTACCCTAGGTACTTGATATTTTTGTGCAAAATCTTTCGACAGTAAAGATGAGAATTTTATTGTAAAAAATGGTTGTTTTTCATTAAATTCCATATATAATGCATATTTTTTTTAACCCAAATGATGTCAAAGTAATCCTTAATATTTGACAAAAGTTGCATTTCCATGCCTTGTCGAAGGAACCCCACACTCGAGGTTACTTTGACGCTTTAAAAAAATATATAAAATTGTGGGTGGGTGGTGGGGCTTCACTTTCTTATATACTCGATAGCCAACGGTCACATTGTTCTATTGGAGCAAAAAAAGTTGGAATTTGGGATGTTAAAAAAAGTGACTTATAAAAAAATTCCAAAACCTGTTCAAAGTAACCCCATTTTACTGTATATGATCCACGATCATTTTTTTATGGATCAGTGGTGCTTGTATGGAAGTGGAGATAGATCTTGCGCTGGACAATTGGCCAGTGAACAAAGTGGAACTGGTCCAACAAGATTTCCAGCACTGTGAACGCAATTCATCAACGAAAGAGCGTGCAAAGTGTGGCGGAAATATACGAAATGAGGTGAAACGTAATCTGACAAGATTGCAGATAATTCTGATTTTTATTTCTCTCCCCTTGCAGCTTTTCCTCATTTTCTTCGTGGCATATACGGCCAAGGAATTTCCGTAAAAATTCTTCCGTTCCTCTGCTGTTTTGTTTGGCATATCTCGCAAGATTCATAATAAGCGAGGATGTACTATGATAGAGAGAGAGAGAGAGAGAGAGAGAGACAGCGACACGACAGGACAAGAGAAAAATAGCGTTATAAAGTGTGAAAAAAAAGAGCGAATTCATTATTTTACGCGTTGCACCCTACGCTTTTATTATAAAAATTCTTTATTCGCGGGAAGTTTTTAAATTTGAATACTTGACGGAGGCAGTAAGAACACGGGTATTGCAATCTCGAAAATGGGAGATCCTTTGAGTCTCAATGCCTCCCTCTGCTGGTATAATTCTTCTTTCGCGTTCGTTTGTAATTTTTCATCTCCTTCAATTTCGTAAATTGCTTAATTGGCAAGCGCGTATTTATTAGCTTTACCCCGTGAATGAGTTTCGAGTGGAGAGATCACGAAAACAACGGCGCTTCGCATAAATGTTTCATTAATTTCGGATGAAATTCCCCGCGTTTGCTGTGCTCCGAGGAATTCCGAGCGTAATTGAGGGGTGATCGGTAAGAACGCGGGAGAAAACTTAAAGGACAGGAGAGGGCGAAAGGGAGGGAGAAATAAAAGAATGAAAAAAAAACGATAGGTAAATAGTGCTTCGCTCAATGCAATAATGATGGCACATTCTGGCAATTTCACTAGCAGAAACATTGGACAGGAAGAGTCGCTGCAGAAATCCAAACCACGCGTGTGGATTGTCAGGTGCTTCGTTTGCACCAATGCCTAGGCAAACTTGGACAAAGTTGCAGAGGGAGACAAAGACGTGGGGAGAATTCCAAAAAGACGAAGCTCAATGTGGCTCCATTCGGTCGATGGTGATGATTATGCTTTGCACATCATTTCCACGCCATATACATGTGAAACATCGACATCATTGAACTATCGTCGCGTTAAGGCTAGGCTGGAAGAGTAACTGGACCTAAGGGCAGTTTTAACCCCTTAATTGTGAGATATCGGAGAAACAAAAAAACACGTATCCGCTATTTTTCTGTCCTCTACATGTATGTAAATTTACACGCCAATCGGTTAAAAATTCTAGAAGATACGCACTAAAAAATTGCGTTTTTGCTATAAACAGTATGAAATTTATTGTTATCAGCATTGTTGACATCTCCAACGTATATTACTCGGAAAATGAGACCTTGTTGTAATTTGAATTTTTTTCGTATCTCGTTGCGTTGAAAAGTTACCGCCGAAAAACGCAAAACACCCCCATTTTGGAGGGTGCGTTTCACCCCTTGAAAATAGGGTTCCGCAGATATAAAACAATACGTGTCGCCTGTTTCGACGCATTCTACAAACATGACAAATTCCATAAAAATCGGACATTTCGCGGACTTTTCGTGTGAGCTAAGTCCAAAGCCTGTAAGGCTGTTCAGAATCCAGGTGCCCTCGTCATGCCCTGTACGGCTGTTCAGAATCCAGGAGCCCTGAGTATGTCCTGTAGGGCTGTTCAGAATCCAGAAGTCCTGGTCATATCGTGTAAGGGTGTTCAGAATCCAATTATCGAGATGAGGTACATCATCGGCGAAAATAAATGAACCTCTGACTACAAAACATCGTGGCAAATGCACTAACGTTCTAACACCACTAGAAATATACTCGTCTGCTGCCGTATGCATCGCCAGACGTATGGCAATTGTAGTAAATAAATCGACAACTGTTGATCAAAGTGCTGGTGATGATAACACTGGTGTATGCATCAATTGATTGATCACAGTATTGTTGACCGCGGAAGGCAGGGTGCCAGTTGCCGGTTGAATTCATAACGTGATAAACGTCAATAGTGAACAACGTCCAATGTTAATGTCAATGCTGTTTTTGTTCCCATACGTGTGGACGCGTATATCAAGGATGTTCGAGGCTCCGTGAGGGGGGGAACCCCAATTCCACTGATCTCCCCGAATGAACGCTGAATTGACTGGAAAATAATGCAATTTGGGATCAGCGTCAAATTTAATGATCGATTTCACCAAGTCTTCTCTCGACTGTCCAATTTCATTGACAACTCTCGAAATATCGTGGTGTACCGCATTTGGAAGATTCAATTTTAGCCAGAGTCCCACAAATGAAAGCGGATATATGCAAACAGCTTTGCATCGTTTTTTGTCGATTATCTTTCCCTTGTAGACGATCTCGAAGAAAGAAAAGTTCTTACTGTGAAAAGTGCATATGTTTGTACAGATACACTCGTTAACTTCTTTTTACTTATTTCCATTTCTTCCCCTTTCGAAAAACTGAAAGGTGAGATACTTGACTCGAGAGTTCCGAAGGAGAGTGGAGTGTTCGGCGAACTTTTCAGCAACGAATCTGCCTTGGCGAAACTCTTGCCTCGCTCCAGTCTGAAATATCACAAAATCCACTCACGTGATTACCGCAATAAACGAGGAAAATCTTTATACAAGCGGCGTATAGATATGATACAGCTTTGCGAAGTCGGTGAAATGTTTTGCCCCTATCGGCGGTGGCTTCCCGCCTTCTTACGTAAACAGATATGAACGGCGACGTGGCGTTTTGGGGGTCCCGTTACGCGGATAGCGTCGCCCAGTGCGACCTGGATTTACGACCCAGCACACCGCACCTCGGCCTCCATTTTCACAGCCCCCTTGGACCTACTTCCGTCTATTCCCTATTGAGTTCTTGACTCGGAATAATTACGGTGGCTCACTCGCAATTATCGTACTTGGAGCCAGATGGAGGAGCTGTCCATAATGAATTTCGGTCCGGGGAGAAAATTCTTTCGCTGGAAAGGAAAAGTGTACGGAAGCTGTCTATAATCTGAAGGACATCGAAAAGTTAAATAATTTTCCGATATTCCAAAAAATTCTTTTATGTTTGATGAAAATTCCGCTGTATTTTGTCTTTTGCTAGAAATTTCGGGAAACATTATTTCTGAACATAGATCCAAAATTAACCCTTATTCGGCACTCTGGGGTGGTTTGCACCCCACGACCATATTTCATAGATTTTATGTACCTAAACCTTTTTCGTAATTTTAATGTTTTAACATACTCAAATCAAATTTTTGGCTATATAACCTACACTACTTTGAAAAAGAAGCTTTCAAGAAGTCTCCAAAAAATGCGAGTTAAAATGTCAAATAGTTTATTTATAAGAACGGTTTTTGTCACTGGGGTGCAAACAACCCCAGTGTGCCGAGTACGTCTTTCCACTGAAGTGTGCCGGATAAGGGTTAATATTACGGGGTTACCCCCACTTGCAATTTTGAAAAAATCGATTTTTTTTATTGCATTTTTTTGAAGTATAAGTATCTGAGAATATGTCCTTAAAATTTCAAGTTGATCCGAACAAAATTGACTGAGATATGAGCGTTGAAAGAGAAGAATCCGCGTTGAAAGAGCGTTGAAAGAGAAACTTTAAACGCGTTTTTCTCAAAATGGCATTTCTGAAGTCGGTGAACAAGATTACTCGAACACTAATGAACCGATCTTCTTGAAAATTTGCAGGCTTATTTAATACATAAAAATGTAGTCTTTAATTGTTCGATTTTTTTTTTTCGAAAAAAAAAATGGCCGTTTTATAGCCAAAAAAGGGCCGTTTTTTTTCGTTAAAATCGAACCATTAACTTTGACTGTCCGCCATTTTGTGAAAAATGAATATTTTTTAAAATCCTTCGATTGAAGACTAGTTTATACTTATATTTGACTAAATCCATCCGCTTTTTTTTCGTTAGATGATCCACTTCGCCGCAATGTTGGTCACCGCAAACCGCGTATATAAAAACATTATTTCATTGACGGCCATTTGCCACTAAACAATGTAATATTTTTCAATAAATAAATTACTGAAAGTTCTTCAAGATGTGTTCTTTGAGATGGTATATTGATCGATTAAAAAAGTTTTGTAGTTTTCTTAAAAAAAAATGCATGAAAAATACCTTTTTTGCGCTACAAGTGGGGGTAACGCCTTAAGCAAGTGTTACTAATCAAGAGAATAAGAACAAATAATGTTCCTCGTTAATTATCCTGACCAAGTAGTTTAAGGTGATAATTACCGAATGCGGGTGACGTAGGTAGCATTTGTGCCGTTTACGACGTTGCCATGTTTGCGCAGCCCAGTATTTTCTGTGCTTGATTTTCGCCCAAATTCGCGATTAACCCTAGGACCCTACACTATCTGTATGAAACAAATAACCTACACTGGGGTTACGCACACCCCAGCACTTCAAATCAACGCTGCCAACGAGCTGTTTGTCGTAGAAAGATGTTTTTTTTTTAATCGAACGCTCGAGAACTGACGAATGGAATAGGCTTTGCGAGAAAAACCTAATATACATTTTTCACCGTGAAAAATGCGATTGAAAAAAGCAAGAAAAATGATGTTGGCATTTCTCACTAATAATGTGGGGTTTGCGGTACCCATGTGTAGGGACCTAGGGTTAAAAACATTAATAATTTTATAACCGTGCATTTTCACGGTGCCAATGGTTAATTCGTTAGATAGTCGGATAATGCACTGAGAAATGATCGAGAGGTTTCCATAAGCGTAATATGATTATACCACGAAAGACGTCGAGTGCCCGATTTTTTTTCTCTGTAAAACGGTACCGTGGACCCTATCCAAACTGCACAGAATGATCCGCAAAGGGGTTATATACTGCCAAAAAAAATTCACCTCGCTGGTAAGATTTCGACGTATCCCCATAGCATCCTCAATTTCCAAATGCGACGATGCTACTATTGATGGAGAAGTGTTACCTGCCTTTGTCTGTTATCACTCACTCGCTTGTTCATTCACACTCTCGTGTTTGATGTGGAGGCATAGGTGGATGGTTTTGTGAGTGGATCGTTCAGGCTCTCTCTCTCTCTCTCTCTCTCTCTCTCTCTCTCTCTCTTCTTTTCACCTCCGCCCCTTCTCCCTCTTTCACCGCACTATCGGCATATTATGCGTAATTCATACCGCGACGTAGCGTGTCATTGTTCCGGGAAACAGAGGAATCCCATTACCGGTTGGCAACTGAACTCCCTTTTGGTCCATACTCTCTCGATGGTCGCATTCAGGCCCTGCCGTTTCGGTTGCGGTCGACGGAGCGTATCCTCTGTCCCGCGGCTCTCTTCCCTTTCATCGATCTATATACAACTCTGCTATGCGATCATGGTATGCACGAGACGCAGTTTATAAATCCACTCGTCGTTCACACGAAAGCTCTCTCATCGTGTGTGCTCCTCTCGTCGAGAGTGCGCGGAGAGTTGAACAGTCGACTGACCGCGATAATGCATTTTGTATGGTGCAAGAAAAGAAACAATTTTGATTGACGAGTGACGATACGTCGATTCTTGTCAAATCAAATTAAACAAAAGCATTTTCCATCAGTCATTCGCGATGTGCAGCCGGAAAGGCTCATTTTATGAGGATCAAGTGGGGAAAAATTTGAGGATGTATGGGAGTAACAATAGCAGGCTAATATAGCCGAAATTTTGCATGTCAAATATACGTTTCGGGTGTGAAGTAAAATCAGCCGTGAGTGCCATATAATATGTGAATAAAGTCTCAAATGTGCGGTTAAAATTTTTTTTGTTGACCGCATTATCTTTATTGGTTAATTTTTTTATTACAGCAGAACTCTTAAGGGGTCTTCTCACTTTAGATGCTTAAAAAGGGCTATTTTTATTCATTTGTTTGATAGGAATTGATTTTATAGATATTATAGATATTGATTTTATAGATATTGATATAAAAGTTGTTACACTCAATAAATACACTTTCGAAATACATTTTAAAAAAATTATTTATTTAAGTCACTATTTATAGACAAAAATGGTAATTAAAAAAATGTCTTAAAAAAATTTTAGGTCTGCGCTTGATGAAATCTCGGAGATGGATCATGCGAAACAAATAAATCAAACGGTTTTAGATTCAGTATGTTAATAGCTATAGCGCATGCGAACTATCATACGATTTTTGATATATGCAATAATAATAAAATGGCGGACATTTTTCGAAAAAACTAAAAAAACGTGTTTTTTCACCGTTTTGGCAAAAAAATTAGTAAATATCAAAATTTTAAAAAATCCTTGATATGCCCTATAGCTATAGTTGTGAAGAATACGTGGTAAAAATTGTAAATGTATTTCGAAAGTGTATTTATTAAGTGTAACAACTTTTAAATCAATATCTATAATATAAACCTAACAAAAATATTCATGAAAATAGCCTTTCTTAGCGCCTTAAGTGAGAAGACCCCTTAAGTATGAATATGCGGCTTCAAGACCACTGCAATTTTCGAAACGCTTAAGGGGTCACACCACCTTGAGATTTACAAAAAATCGTTTTTTAAAAATCGTTTCGTTATTTACACTCTTAAGAATATTTAGAGCATTTAAACATGTCAAAGTCCCAATTATTACCGGCGTTACAGCAATTTGAAGTGAACGCGGCAGAGAGTCGAGCCGTATCTCAGGTAGCGAGCAGACAGGTATGAGCGGACAAAGCCTTGACAAAGGGTATTGTTGAAAATACAGACTGGGGGTACACGAGCTTGGAACTCGTTTAGACTCTCTGAACATTCAACGTTGTCGAATCAGTTTGCTTTGTAACGCAGTAGAGTACAACTTGCTACGTGTATTACAAAAATGTTTCTTTAAAAAAATATTTAATGAGCAACAATTGTGAAAATGCCGAAAAAAGTAAGTATCCTGGTATGTTACTGATGATGCAATTATTAAATCTCACAATTGGCCCAAGTGCACTGCGAGTAGTCGAGAACTGCTCGACTACTGAGCAGATTCCCAGAGGATATCAATGGACAACATGAGAGCATAGCAAGACACCAAAGAAGCCAGGAAGTTGAAAAGAGCAGCTCAAAAGGAGTCAGAGGACATCGCAACATCAATGGAAGACCTCATGTATGGTCCAGGAATCACAGATTAAAGGTAGTATAAACAATTTTGATTTCAAGACGTTGACGCGGTACTTTTTTTTACCTTCTTCTCGAAACTACTTTTTTCAAACCAGTGGACGAAATATCTCGAGATCGACTCAACCGATTTTCATAAAATTGATGCCACATATTCTTTATAATATTATCTAGGATGTAGCATTAAAATTTTTTGATTGAAGGCCGCGTTAATTTTTTATGAAATTTTCAAACTCGATATTTTTCCGAAAATCAACTTTTTTTACAAACAGCTGTCATTTGGACAACATTTATTTTTAATTTTTTCCCTATACTTCAGCTATTATCTTTTTTACAAGTTTTTTTTTAATTTTTCAGACGATGCCGGAGAAAAAAAATTCCCCCATCGGCAAGGATTTTCAAAAGAGACTCTTCACTTATATTGCCGTCATTTTTCAATTTTACTCGTGCGTTTTTTTTTATTTGTTCATAACACTATAAGGTATTTTTGAAAAATAAAAATTATTTTACTTATTTACTAATAGCGTCAGACAGCCAAGGTGGTGTAACCCCTTGACTGTTCGCGCTGCTGTATATTTTGGATGTATGGGAGAGCTAAAAGAAAAAATGAACACAATATCAATACGTTGCAACTAATTACACTAAAATTATGCAGTGAATAATTGCGAAATTTTCCAACAAGTTTCCTTCATACATAAATTACGTACAGAAATAGTCTTCATTCTGTAACATTTTGTTCATCGTGCTTTTCCTCGTCGATTCTCGGGGTGGAAGACCATCCTATAAAAACGCATGCAAAACGACTTGTCAAAAGTGTAAGAAGGTTCGCGAGTCGATGCCGGCGTTTGCCTAAATGCTCAGAACAAACGAATCAACGATGCATCCAATTATTACCACCGTATCGTTTCTCCAAGCCCATCACACATCCTCGAGCATTTGATGGAATCTCCTCGGCAAGGTTTAATTAAAATCCCTGATCACCCTTTTTCCATCGGCAGTTTTCAAATTACCCGAAAAGCTTTGAGAGACCGGGCGAAAAAAAAACGCCGCCACATTAACCCAATTGGCTGACAATCAATTGGAGTAGGAAAGCGCAAAGTGGGACAGGCCCGAGTACCCCGATGGAAAACTCAAACGCAGCTGAGGAACATTTCACGATCCGTTCTCGCACCGTACACACTCCACCAGAAAAATAGGATGATGGCAAAAGTCATTCTCGCGCCATTAATCTCCCGTCCTCTCGCGCGCATCGTCCACCTTTGCCCAGACTCGTTTCCCGCTTCTCCGAGTTTCATAACTCTCCGGGTATTCCTCTCAATGGAAAAGCGATGGCAACTCGCGAGGAACGCGGCGGCGTGCCCCCCACCGCCTCGTCACTCGCGATTTATTCCTAGTGAGAATGAAATTTGAACTAATGCACGAGAGGGCGCCAGCGCGGTCTCGGGGACTTGGGCGTGTACGCGATTCGTCATATGACTAGAGAAGAACATTATTTCCAGACAGATAGACCACTTTGTGGAGCTTTACGACCATTGTACCGTATGTGCATCTCTTATACCCAACAAATATACGTACATTGCGATACATGTATGTATCTACGTGCAGCTATTTGCACCGTGAATCTACCGCATAGGTGTAGGCTGTGCATCGTACACCCCGGCACTCTTCGTGGCATGAATTAATTCCAACTGTCCATCCAACCCACGCCTCCTCGCTTTTACCACGCTCGGCAAATCCCGTGCAGCACTTCCGTCAGAGATCCACATGGATATTCTATGGGAATCCATATTTCTGGCCCAACCGGCCGGCCGGGTTCCAAAGATCAATCGATCAGTCGAGAGATCTTGCATCCAACGTAATTAGGAATTATCACGGACATAATGCCGCTGATCCCTACTAGGATTCACCTCTTTCAATCGGGATCTGGTCTGACATTGAATCGGAATCCATCAAAATTCCGACCCACAAGACAGTCGAGGTAGAAACCCTAACGTTCAATGTTAACATCAGATTATTGTTATAAGAATTTTTTTGAATGTCGGAAATGTGTGGAGAAGCAAATAAAAAGCGAGAAAACAGAACCTCAGATCTTGCAGGGGAGATAAGAAACTAATTGTAAGTTCATGAAGGCGTTACATCGATGTCGCTCACCGAAAAATGGGACTTCTTTGGGATTCCTTTTTGAGAATACTAAAGCAAAGGAAGCAAAATGAGGTTTGAAGGCTGGAGGAATGGAGGTCTATTCTACATGTGTTGACGTATGCGAAAAAAATGGATACAAAGCAATACTAAATTGAGGCTCAGCTGTAGCTAGACTTAAAGCATTTTTTAGACGCTCTTCAAGAGGAGGTAGAACATTGTGAACCGTGACGAAAAGAAATGTCGTCATTTACATTAGTTTTGCTAGAGAAGTACACAAGAGAAGTACAAAAGATATGGTTTTTTCATAAGATGACATCATTTTGAATAGATTTCTTCTTCGCTAAAAAAAGATCGGCATTAATTTGTTTATAAAAACGAGAATTGATTATTAATCGTAAAGATCGTGTGTACTTCTTTAGAGAGTCTCTTTAAGAAGCTAGAGTGAAAATTTCAAGTCAACCGAATGAAAACTGTCCAAATTATGCGTTCTCCTAAAACGACTCCAAATTGCTACTTTTACCGTCTAGGCTGTTTCGTGCATTTCGATGCAATCGGAGGCGCTTCGACAAAAAAGCTCTAAACATAAAAAAATCGCATATAATTCCTTTTAAATATCATGCTTGCGATGTTTATAAATCGTTTAAGCCAATAAAAAAAAACAGTAAAAAAGGTTTCCACTCAGACGTAACGCCTTAAGGCGGGAGCCTGAATTCGAAGGTCCAAAAAAGCGTTTTTTCGGGATTTTTTTAGAAGGGAAAAAATCCAGTAAGCCAAGTCAACATTGAGGTATCTTTTCATGTATATTTGAAATGTATTAAAAAAATGTTCAACATGAAACTATAAATGACTGCTGATCCATCAGCCTATTCCATGTGCGTCTTGCCACTGCAGTCCGCAATCAGCAGGAAAGATGCAGCTCGTAATCCTTGACTGAACCAAATAAACCAATAAAATTTTCAATTGTCATATATTTTTCTTCTAGGTGAATTAAGAAAAAGCTGAAAAAAATCGTTAAATTATCAATATTCTCAGGTTTGAAAAAACAATGTGTTAAAAAAACACTTTAACGTGCTATAAAAATTATGTTAAAATACTTTTTCAACGACTCTTTTTATTCACTTTGAAGAGATTTTCATACTGAAGAAAATAAACTTTGGTTTGATTCAATAAGTCGTTCGGTTTTTTTGCTATCACGCCCGCCAATTTGGAAAAATCGGGAAAATGAAAACTGAAGAAAACGCGCTTCAAAGTTTCCAATAGGAAAAATATCAATCATTTTTCTGCCTTTGGCCTTGTTACTTCAAAAATATTTACAATCGGCCTCTGTAACTTTGTAAATATATTCTTGGATAGTTTATCTATCGATTCAAGCAATAAAAAAAAAACGATTTTTCGGACCTTCTAATTCACTCCCGCCTCAATAAAATCAAATGTCACAAATCTAAAACTACCTTACGAAGAAAAAGGAAAAATAACGAATGAATCGTCGAAGTGTAGTGAGACTTCGACAAAACTTACTCCAGTGTACGAAGGGACAGTGAAGAACAAACGGGCACATTTGTATTAATAACCAAGGCAGGCGTTTACGTTTTACTTATGAAAGAGATGGTACAGCGGTGACTGTCTGATAATGTTCTGCACGACGTAATAATGGAATTTCAACTCAAGAAAGTGAACGTCCCTGCCGGTACTCGGGCCCACAGTTACCATGCATATGAATTTAGTGGGTATGGGTAATAGTTTAACGAGTTCTCGTGGATTCTTACCGGCGAATTTACGACCTGTTGCAGCAGCAGCAGTAGCAGAGCAGCGGACGCTTCTTCCGCGGCCCGTGTGGGCGGTACCTGAACACCCCGACACTATGGCATTTATGGAGTCTTAAATTTCTACCAACAACATGTACATGCGCCGGTAGGTATACATTCATAGAGACATGCATATGCATAAGGAGTAAAAGTTCGCCCATGTCTATTCACCTACCACTAGGAAGCTTTCGTACAACGTACAAGATATATGTGCACGGATGAGAATGGAAGGTTGAATTCGTTATTTCTATCGCGCATCAACTTCACTGAACATCCGTTGACCATCGGGATCCGGAAATTCATCTAAATGAGTGGATTCTATAGTGACGAAAATGACTATTATCAGGGATAATGCATTTTAGACTACTTGAATTTGTAGTTAATAACTCATGTAAATAGTTGATTTTTAATGAGAATCTGGTGGATGCAAAACTACTATGATATTTGTTGTGATCTTCCGAGGCCTTTGACGATCCCATTTCCTCATCTCTACCCGACCACTTGGGAGTTCAGTATTCCTAGTTCTTTAGGACCGTGTGTAGGCAGGATTCTACTTTGAGACTTTGAAAATATCGAATTTTATTTTTTTACATTTTTCGAAAGTAAATACATTCATGAATATTCTTTTAAAATTTTTAATCGATTTGAGCAGTCTTACTGTACTTTTCTGCCCCTCAAAGGTAACGCGCTAATTCGACGTGCTGACCCAACCTCTTACTTAGCTTTGTTCGTCGCTTGGTGCTAACATTTCCAAAACCACTGAACCGATTGTTATGAAAATTTAACCACACATTCTGGACACCTACAGCAATCGGGTGCAGCAGAATTATTTAAAAATGTTGATTTTTACTATTTTTTGCAAAAAGCAGTGACAAAAAATGCCATTTTTTTCTTCCTTTTTTCACCGCCATTTTGTTATTTTTGCACGTACATTAAAAATTCTAGTTCAGTCGGTCACTAGTGATATATTGAATTTAAAAATTCAAAAATGGTCTGCTTTAAATTGTCCATTTTTTAAATTTCAACACCAGCGCAGACCCACCTACTAATCGAGACGTTGTATTCAAATGATGTTTTTGTATGTTAAAAGTGCATAAAATATTTGATAATTTTTTTTATGTGTTTCAAGAGTGTATTTATTAAGCCTAAAAAACCTTGCATCAATATCTTTATTCATAATCTCATTAAAAATTCATAAAAATAGGTTTTTTGAGCGTCCAAAGTAGAATCCTGCTTAAGGATGCGCGAAAAATTTCAAAAGTTTTCATTGTTTAAATTATTTTTGATTCCATTAGCCTGAACGGTTAGAAATATTTTAAGCTTTACAGAATTGAAAAAATCCATACCGCGCAGCGCGCCCGACCGCCAACTTCAAAGCCGTTTTTCCACCATCACTTTTTTGAACCTTGTGACAGTTCTAACTCGTGAACGACGGTTCAGATCGCGTCAAAATTTTTACAACATATTCTTAGTATCATCACCTATCGTGTGAGCCACAGAAACAAAAATTTCAATGACACAAAAAAATATAAAAAATAAAACACCGGCAGAAAATTGAGTAAAAGAATTTTAATTTTCGAATTTTTATGCTATTAATTAAAAAAAAATAATATTGTTGGTTCACACTGAAGATTCATTGATTATGCAATTATAAATATGTTCATTTTTTTCAGACACCCACATCGATGCCGAGAACTTTCACCATCAACGCGCGCGCAAAAAAATACGTTGCTTTATTATGTTATATCTCCGCCATTTGTTAATATTTCTGATTTTTTTTTACATATATTTAACCATGTGCATAAATGATCCGTAAAAAAAATGTTGTCAATATATGCGTCATTTTTTTTAACCGCGTCTAGAAAAGTACCTTCGAAAATCGCCGAAATCGCGTACATGAGGCCTTAATGTTGCCGACATCCTCTGTTTCCTAATTGATCTCGCATTTGTACGAGGGCGCAGGAAAAGTATGGAAAACTCGTCACGATAGATGCGAAAATATAATACTGCGTTTCCGTTGCGTTGTCATCATATAATGGACACGACCATGACACTTTTATTCGTCGAATGTCTCCTTTCCCGCAATCGGAATAAATTACTAGATGATTGAAAAAGTACTATGGCGTGCGAACCCACGCTGTGGTTTTCGCATCTACAACTAGAGCGGTGAGTCTGCTCGAAGCTCAGCATAGTGGAACCGCGCGAAAGTGTGACGCAGCGGGCGTTGGAGACACGTTTCGTTGCGAGCCTTCGTCGATAGCGGCCACCCTTTCGTCATCAACCCTTTTGGCCCTATCACGTTCCCGCTTCCTATGTACCTGTACCGCATGCGGTATATACCATGGACCCCTGACTATCCAACTGATACCCGCCGATATTGCGTGGTTTTAGGTGTTTACCTATAAAAAACCGAAGCACCGTGCAACACCGCGATTTGCAATATGCCTCGGCAACCGAGCACTGTTACACGACCCGGTTCGCCTATGGAACAAGTTTGCTTACCGGCGAAAGATTTTTTAAATCTCACTTCCCCGCATACTCGCTATTTTACGGCCGCGTGCGAATTCTCCTTGCTCGTTTTCACGTATAATAAACAGCATGTGGATTCGAGCGATCTAATGAAAAGTGGCTGACATATGCTAGACCAATAACCCAACCGAACCTAAAGGGCATATGGATTTTAACGATCTAATGGGAAGTGGCTGGTCATGACGCTGCACCAATAACCCAAACGAACTCCAACGACATACAGATTGCAATGATCTAATGATAATTGGCTGACATAACGCTGAACCAATAACCTAAACAAATCCAAACGGCATATGGATTTTAACGATCTGATGAAAAGTGGCTGTCATAACGCTGGACCAATGACCTAAGCGAGTTCAAACGGCACACAGATTGGAACGATGTAATGATAAGTGGCGGACATAACGTTGAACCAATAACCCAAACGTCATAAGATTCGGACGATCTAATAGAAAGTGGCTGATATAACGCTCACCCAATAACCCAAACAAACCCTTACAGGGTTACAGATTTCGACTATCTTCCGAAGACAGTGGGAATCCTAAGAGACGATTGACATCACGTCAGTCAATAAGATTCATCAACCAATCGCAAACTCTTTGAAGTTTCCTAGACACTCATCAAAACGCCAATTCACACCGCAAAGTGCCATAGAAAAAGGAATCAATCAATCGTATCCAAGGTATTGAAAAAATCACATCGATAAACGAGTGGAAAATATCAACAAAAAAAATCGCCGCTAACTGAATAATAAATCAACGACGTCTCGAAAGGTAAGTACCGGATATATCCTGTCGAGCGTTTAAAAAAACATTTCCGCGAGGCTTTGGAATTACGTGACGCGGGTTGAAGAGAGATGGGGATGAAACTGAGGGATGCTGTGAGTTATGGAGTTGTCGGGCAATGCCGCGAATAATTAAACTCTTCGCCGAATGGAATCCACTGGACGTTTTGTGTATGCACTGCAGAGCGGGTAATTGATTATTGTGCTCCAGTCGTTTGGCGAGAGAAGAAGGGAGATCGTTCGGAATATCGATTTGACATTTCTGAATGAAGTCGTAACGAGATATGCCGCACCGATATCACAGGATCCCCCCCCCCCCCCCCCCCCCCCCACGTGACGTATATATGTACATGTCGGTGTACCTTATTAGTCGCTGGGAAAGGGCTCGTTCGAATTGTGTGCTGCCGAGTCCCAGCTGGCGCCGACTCTCCCATACCCATTGCGTAACCACCAGCTGTATTTTATAACTACACAACCCACGAGTCGGCTCGCCCCGCTCCATAAAACCGCGACTCTACCTCAGCGGCATACTTCAAAGTACGGTGATTCGCCATAATCCTAGCATCTTAAAACTTCCATACCGCTCTCTCGTTCTCTCCTCCCGCATCGCCGATCCACCTCGTGCCTCACCCTAATTTTCTATGCAAATCATCCCGGAGACTTCACTCACCCAACTTGCCACAGTAACGATTCTGAACGAACTTATTCGCAATCATTCGGAGGATAATTAGGAATACCAAGTGCAGATGGATCTGATCAATGTTCCGGGCCAAATTAGTTCTTCTAGTTGAGGCTACACTGGAAGAAAATCACTTGGGCTGACGGAATCCGTCATTGGCGTTGCCAACGTTGCGATTTATTGATAAAATGGATCAGGTTATTTTGAGAAATATTTATTCCAACATCAAATATTTGGAGTAATCAAATGTTTAGGTGCTTCATCTCAATACCTCATTGGCCACGTGTGAATAAACAATTTTGTTGATCCAAGCGATTTCTTTTGTCTTCTGACAATGTTGCTTCGGAGAAATGTATAAAAAATTGACCATTGTAGTTATTGAGTTCTCGATGGATGGAGGAAACAATGAGGCCAGTGAATCTGAGCAGTTAACATGATGCAGACTCTCGTATACGTTCAGAGGAAATCAGTGACCGCTGACGCAATCCCATCATTACTGATGTCCACGCAGATATCCAACGGCCGCCGCACTTAATCCTCAACCGAATTACCCTCTCGTACCGTTTGCAGTGCACTTGTATTTCGTTGCAACGTGCAGATCGGCTTAACGATCGCTTTTAATGTTGAATCAGCGGTTTTCATATAAACCCCAACCAAGTCTCTCAATGCAAATTTCTCACCTCCGCTCTCTCTCTTTCACTCTCTTCCTGTATATGCATCACACACGTATAGCCAGAAATGCCCCTTTCGCCCAACGGATTACATCGGTTTACACGCTGTGAAACCAGCCATAATCCTGGCGGAGCATCTCGTCGGTGTACGTCCACGTACCCGTCTGTCGTACAGATCTCGGATTGCACTTGCCAATTTCCGGACCAGACCGCTCATTCTCCGCCGCTATGCTAGAATGACCCAACCAATGTGGCATCGCACATACCTGATCTCTCCGTCGTCATACGGTCATGCTGAATTTCATCGTCATCGGACACGAGGAACGATGGAAGTTCCCAAAGCTCTGTCCATTCGGACGTCATGTGCAAGCTATCAATTGAGAACGTACATCAGATACAATCCCGGGCTGAAGAAGCCTCAATCTAAATGTTAAAGAATGTGTCGTAGATGTCAAGTGGAAACGGTCGTAAGTGGCATAATGTGAAGACCAAGCCTCCAATTTTCAGTTGGAAGCTTTAGTTTTTTACTGATTATTCCACCCTAATTTGTTGATAATTAACTTTTGAGCGTAGACATGGCACACCTCACGACTGCCAACATTTTTCAGACGTGAAACCGTTTACAACGCTGTCGTACAGTTTGGTGAGGATGGATATGAGAGCCGAACGAAAGGATAAGTAGAATTACAGTAAGTCGCAATCTATTACACTGCAATCATTTAGCGAATGAGTGAATTTTACCGAAAAGTTCCTCTCCTACCTTAATGACCGAATGAAAAATCGGAAACATTCAATGCCATTTGTTTGCTTCTCATGATATCTGAGAGTCAGTCGACGTCACGTGAAAACGCATGCAAAGGGACTGCATGTCAAAAATGTCATGATTCTTAAACGAGTTGGCGGATCGATGGCGAATTTGCCATACAGGCTTTAATAAATTGAAATAAAAATACATCCACATTTGTCGACACATTTGTGGTCCTTCATCGTTCATTGGAAAATGCATTGGATAATGCCGTGAAGCCAACTTGGAGTCTTGGATAATGAGAACACACTGTATTTCCGAAGGATGTCAGAATAAAAATTGGCTTGTCAGGTGGATGCGTTACTTTGTGAAAAACGCGTTCATTTTCCGTTGCATTTGGCAGCGCTCGGTCAAGCTCGTGTGTTCTGGCAAAACTGATAAGAATATTCGCCACGTGTATGATACGTATTATATTATGCAGAGTGACGACCAAAAGTTATAGTCCAGGAACGTGCTGTATTAAGTGGCGTGAATGGGGTAGGGCGAGACATAAATACAAGCCCCCGTTCCACGTGTGTCCTCCAGCCAGGCAAGTTTTCAAGTTAATCTCAGCCAAGACGTGTTCCTTGTCGCATGCAAATGTCCAGCGCCCTGGGCTGATGGGTGCGCGAAAGAGCAAGAGAGAAAGATCGGCTCGGGGTTATTCACGGCTGGAAAAAGCTGCGCCAGGCGCAACTCAAGCGACCCCTTTTGCATATGCAAACAGATACATTTATAGACGTCGATGCACTCGGGACTCACGGGTGCTTCATAATTTTCATCGTGCTCGCGTGTATCTTGAGTGTCATTGGGTCTCGAGCTCTCGAGGGTCGTCGCGCCGAGAGGAGAGCGAGAGAAAAAGATGGAAAAGATTGAAACGTTTCGCCCGCAATGCGATGTCGTCTTATCCGGAGCCATCGCGAAATCCGTTTTCCACTTTACAATGCATCCCAAAGCCACTTTTTCACTTTTCAGCCTGAGCTTTCTCTTTTATCCGGGCTCAACTGGTTGGTATGAAAAGCTCTTTGATTGCCAGCGCATCCTCCCTTCACCGCGGTATGTCATTCGCGGCATCATCAGCGATAAGCATCTTGCAATGGAGGGTGCAAGCGTCGACGAGACATCCCGCTCCAAAGTTGCTCAAGAAGGGAAAAAAAGTGTGCGACTCATCTCCACGGCCAAGAGATTGTGCTCATCCCTTGCTCTTTTCATAACGAGCGACTCCGGCGATTACTAGCTCCTCTGATTACTACCGGTGGTTGTAGGCCTCTCCGATGTGCCTCAGTGCTGCACGGTATCACTGTCCTGTCTACATCGTAGCTCTTGGCACTCGGAAGGATCAGTGCCTGCTGAAGGATGGCAGTTTAAACCCTTCAAATACCAAATGCCTTCCGCTAACTGTAAGAACAACCTGGAGGAGATGTGTCTCCGCAAATGAGAGCTGACTATCCAAAAAACGGATCAAGCGCAAAGAAACTACCGCACGGCATATTTTATTTCACGCGGCTTTCCGTTGTGAATGATGCATCATCTCACGGCGGTCTTTACAATTACGTCGTAACATCCCTATACCGCTTTTATCCCGGTTAGGGAGCTTATTGCGGCCACATCGTCGAGTCACGATGATATTCCAGTGTAACTCGAGTACCAAAGAACTTCATTGACGACTGAAAAGCACGAAAGTTCTCGCAAGCTAGAATTCAAGGTTCAATATGGCAGCCGAGCCCTCGAAGCAAGCCTGCACACCTATGAAAGGATCAAGCACGTCGCCATTGATGACAATCCGCCGGTTGGTGTAGACTTCCCCGGCTATCGTACAGGAATGGTAGCACTTTGTAAGATTGACAGAGAGACATGAATAGAGAGCAAGCACAAGGTATGAATAGACCGCTAAATTCGTGTATATTCGTGGGATTCTGTGCGGTCTCCGGAGTAGCATGACTGGATGCTGTAGCAGCAGAGTACGGCACGGCTCTGGAGAGCCTTTACGTAGTACACGCGTGCCTACGTACGTGTCTATGACCGGTGTACGCTGTTGGGGATGGAGATGAGGGAATGCTCCGTGCGGCCAGTTCTTCTCATCGTCTCCATCGGCACAGTGGCAACGTGGAAACACGTCGTGAATGTGACACACGGGCTAGTGACTCGGGGCTTTCACAAGCCACCTAAGGCAACAAGCTCGCTTGCATACTAATAAGCTTGTGGCTGGCTGAATGGCCGGCTTTAGTTTGGTCATAATGGCAAGTCCATTTCGGTACTGGATACCTTAGAAGAGGAAGGGAACTTCATACACTGACCTATAGATGTACAGATTTCTGTATGTGTTCGCTAATGCTGCCGCCTCTACTACGGGAACACCCCTTGATGCCTCTGGTGGCAAAACGTTTCAGTACAGCAACGTCAGCTCAGACTCCTCTTACTTCCTGAACACCTCAAAACCGTACTACTCTACGAGCTTCACCCAATGTTCTCTGATACGTATGTGGGTGTATACATGTATTTCCGCTGAAGGCTGCTTCATCTGCTTTGAGCGGGAAGCGCGACGGAGAGGGCTGGTGCTCGCCAGGTGCACTTTGCTTGGACTTCCTCTCTGGCCCGGAAATATATTCATCCCACCTTGCCTTCCTCCCTTCAAAGACACTCTCAAGCCCCATGGACTATGTTTATGAGAGACCCTCTGGACCGTCGCCCGCATATGAGATGAATTGCGAATATTCGTCGTCGCAACGTTTGCCGAAGATGGGGCGCGAAAAAATAGTGTGAAAATTCAAGCAGCGGTTGTAAAATACAAGAAAGAACATGGATGCAACAGGTTTTTAATCACGTCGATTAAACTCTACCTATAACGTGTTCGTTTCCTGCAGAGCGCAGATGCGCCATGTCGAAAACGGAATTAAAACAATGCCTATTTGTGAGTTACACTCTTTCATCAGGGAGAGTTGCTCCGCATTTTTTCCCGGACCTCCAGACACGAAATTAGATAGAGTAGTCTAGCAGTCGAACTGACGACCTCCAATACTTGTGCAGAGTGCCATATGAGCAGGTGGCAATCAGCGAGCGTTCCAATCTACAAAACGAAAAAGCTTGGATGATCCATACACACGGTACGCAGTGAACCCTTCGCTTTCTATATTTGGACACTGTGGTACCCGAATGGAAACTGCTGCTGCGTCATCATTTACACCCATTACCAAAAAACATGGTTTTTTTCCATCGGAAACTCGGTGAAGCTGCCTTGCGTTTAAAAGTCGCCGTGCAACGTATCATGCGACTAAACGGTCACCCATCCAGGTATCGGCCCAGGCTGAAGCTGCTCAACGAGAAAGTTCGGTAAAGCCTCACACCCACTAGGCGTCTGCTCCTGCCGGTTGGGAGCATGCTAGATATCATTGGTATTCGGATGTTGAATGAGTTCTCGCTGTTTTTTCGTGAAAATTGATGCTTCATTTTTAAAAAATCATTCCTAATGCTTTTAAACGTTTCGAAACTGTTGTGTGCGCAACTACTAATGATTCTGCAAGTTCAGCTAGCGTCTGGCATGAGTCTTCATAAAGTAATGCCTCCAATTCAACACATCGAAATCATTATTTCTGAAGCCTCTAAACCAATATCTACATGTTGTTTTCAACAGAACATGGTCGCCTTAAGTCTGAATAGTATATATAGTGTAATTTGAATATATTAGTTTGAATAGTAGTTTGAATAGTAAGTTTGAATAGTAGGGCAGTAAATTTCTCCGCAAATACTCATTTTGTTGCGAAATTTGACATGTTCAACACTATGAAAAAATAAGTTGTTTACACGTCTGCGAAATGACATACACTCAACTTGAAGCTTGCTTATAGTACTGCTTTATAGATGCGTTACCATCTTAAGGGGCTATACCAGTGACACTTTCAAAAAATCAATTTTTTTTTGCCTTTTTTGACACCTTATACTTTCACGATTATCATTATCATTTATATAATTTATATCGATATCATTTTATCTTGCAAAAATCGATAATTAAATCTTCAAAGGTGTTTCTCTCGAAATGAGATTTTTCAAATTTGCTGACATTGTAACTCACAGAGAAATTATCCGATTGACTTGAAATTTGAACTGAGTACCCTTGAATATATTTACTATACAATGACGTGGGATGTTTTTGATTGGATGAAAATTGACGATTTGGCATTGAAAAAAAACGACCATTTGATAGGCAAGAAAACAGACTTTTTTTCCATAACTACGCCATTTTGTTAGATTTTGATATTTTTCGAAAATCCTACGTCATTGTACAGGAAATATCTTCCAGTTTACCGACATTTTTTCCTTTCTCGGTTTCAGCTACTCAATCGGCCGGAATCATGTCAGCAGTGGAGGAACTTTTTTTTTGGCGCCTCCGAAGGCAGCGCATAAGTCGGATCTCAATATTTTTCTATGAAAAAATTATGTAATATAGGGCAAATATAGCCAAATATATTCTTAATTTTCCGAAACATTTAATCGAGTACTTTTCTTTAAAAAAAATCCCGAAAATCACCCAAATTTTCAGCTTTCACACTGGTATAGCCACTTCAACTATACGCTATTTCTAATCTCTCTCGAGGGTTGAAAATTCAAATTGCAATTCTGGGAAAACCGCACGAATTTGCCGCCGTGGAAGAATTTGTAGATGACCCCTCAGCTACATTTTTGTTCATAGCGCCAAACTCGTATCTCTTTATTTTCGGTCAATAATTTTCCCAGAATTTAATTTTGAATTTTCACTTCCTGAGAGGGGTTCGAAAAAGCAAAATTCAAGGGTGGTCCATACGAACGAAAATATAGAGAACATCATTTTCTACATTTCGTACATTTAAAACATGCCTGAAAAATGGATTATTTTTTAGTTATTCAATAAACAATTTTTTTGTTTATACTGCAACAATTTTTTTGGGGCTGAAGATATTATTGGACAGGGATGATCAAATACTCGATTGACGCGTTTTTTCAAGGGCTACAACGTTTCCATTTGAACAAAACTTGTATGAATTTTTCCTAAAGAGTTATCGAATGAAAACTGATTTTTCAAAATTTCACCCCCAAAATGAACTTCCACGACTTCGACGCTGTGTACAAAAATAAAACCCGGATTTTTCTGATCCTTTTGTCTCCCGGCGCTGGCCTCGTAGGGGTTGTAGTTTGGCATTAGTCCACCCCTATCCCCTTTCATCCCCTAAAAAAACCCTACACCCCGATTTTTAGGCAAACTTGGACTTAGCACCCGCGGCACCTACCAAATCACCTGTCAAAAAACTAGTCTTCCTCTAATTTTTTCCGATTCCAATACACAGCACGACTGTACTAAACGCCATCTGTTGAAAAACAGCGAGAACTTATTCAACGTCCAAATATCTTTTGTTTGGGGTTATTTGAGTCAATGGGAGGTTTTTTGGCGACGAGAGAACATGTCATGTTGGCCAAACGAGGTCGGTTGAAGGATGAGCATAACAAACTTCGAAGTTGAAGGCAATATTCGGGACACCCGGTATACAAATTCATTGCATAGCGGTGCATAGTTGAGTAGCCCTCGAGTAGGTATACAGACGGTAGAGACAATAATTTACGGACGCGTGTAGCAATATAACGCAACCGCAGGCTTGTTAGCGCACCGCCAATATTCCAGCCACAACCGAATACGCACTTTCGGACAATTCGATGATGCTCATTCGCGCTGTATCTCTCTTTGCCTTGGCCCTCTCGAAACGATTCGATACGAGCGTAAAGCACTATAGTAATTCTCGTTCAGTCAATTCGGGCTCGCGCTTATGTCGAGCTCTCGAGCCACCCCAAAATTGGCAACCCCTCCCTTTCTATCTACGTATATCGTTCTTTTACCTCCAACTGACCAATAAAACCTTTCCAAACGGATGGGCATTCTTTAAACTGAAATTTACTCCGATCGAGTATCACACTGCAAAGTTGTACACCTCAAGGATATTCTTGTCTCTTCGGCAAGACTCTCTACATTTGCTCGGGATTTATCTGCGATTCTCTATCCCCGAGCAAAAAAAAAATTATTTCCTATCCCATTGGACTCCACAGGATATTCATTGTGGCCTAGGGCTTCAGGGTCGCAGCCGAGCCGTATCTTAACTGCAAAAGTCGTTGTAGTAAATCCCCCCCGAGCTCGCCGAAACAGCCTGGAATACTCGACTTTATATTTATCACCACTTTAAGGCTCTCTTAACAATACTTTGAGTTTAGAAACGTCGAATCGAGAAATAGGGTCGGCACGGGGATATCCTCAGTGATATCGTTATAAATTTTGCGTATTCGTTCGCCTTCTTTTCGCCGCTTGCAAAATTGGTCTTCGATGATATTAGGCTTCGTTCTCTATGCGGAAACAACCTCAAGCGTTTACATTTTTTAAAATAATTTTTATTTCTCTTTCGAAGGGTTACATGTTTATGGAATTTAAAAAAGTCGACGTTTTGTGCTGTCCATTCGGTGTATGTTTACGCATCGTGAACATGATTCCACAGTCTCAATGAGGGATCGAGTGAGGAGAGTAGATGGGCGAGTTTCAACGCATTTTTTCCGAAGTACTTTTTTCAAGACTGTCTGCACGATAATGAATATTTTTTAATGCTGTTTTTCTTTATCTTCGGTAATAGATTTTCTATAGTCAAGCCCCTCTTTTCTTCACATTTTTATGAAAATGTGAGTGGTTGTGCGTAATTGTTAAAGTCGAAGAATCACTTTTTTGGAATCCAATATATTTTGCAAGTACCGTGGATTGGGGTTACTTTGCCTCGTGGGGTTCCTTTGATAAAAACTTCGTTTTGTTCTTAAATTCAAACTACGAAGTTCCTGAACACGAGCGAAATTTTTTTTTCGACGGTTGGCAAGTCTGAATGTCTACTTTATGTCATCACTCAGACGCAGCACGAACGAACGAGTTTAAGTGACCGTAAAGATGTAAAAAAAACGTAAGTAATGTGTTTAAACTATTCTTTATGCTCGAATAACTTCAAAAATAACAAGTTGAGTGTTGCAATTACATGTTTTTGGTAACAACCCATATAGGGTCGCCTGTCGTAACAAAAATGCCAGCATTCAGCCATTAAACGGTTTGCTGATAATCGGCCAATAATTCGTTGACCAGCATTCGGGTACTGTAGGCGGCTTGCCAGATCTATGCCAGCCATTCGTGGGCCAATACTATCGCACCGATAATATGGCGATCAGCATTGGGGTATCGTAGGCGGATAAACGGCTTGCCAGATCTATGCCAGCCATTGGTGGGCCAATACCATCGCACGGATAATATGGCGATCAGCATTGGGGTACCGTAGGCGGATGAACGGCTTGCCAGATCTATTCCAGCCATTGATGGTTTATTTTTGGGTGTTTTGCAAATGCAGGTCGTTAAACTGTAACACGTACAAACAAGGGATAAGGTTTCGAAAATCATATCCCACTGATGAAGCTGAAATTTTGCACCGACATTCTTTTCAATATTTCAAGAGAACCTTTAAAAGGATATTGGCGACTAGCAATAGTTTTCGATATTTCGTATATTGAAAGTTATTCATTGTACTGCGCTTCTACTATATTAAATAAACCCAAACAAACCCATCCCACATGGCAAGTGATATGCACATACGGGCGAGCACTGTTTGCCAGGAAGCAGCGCGGTCGGCGGAGTGGGGGGTATCTATCGGATATATAGATATACTCGTATGGCGTGAAATAATAAAATTTACAATGCGATATATCGAAAACTATTGCTAGTCGTAAAAAATCCGTTAACGGTTTCTCTTAGGATAATGAGAGGAAGTTCGGTGCAAAATTTCAGCTCGATCAGAGGAGTATGCTTTTCGGAACTTCACCCAAAACAAGCGAGTTATTTTTACAGCCTAAATGGACCGAAAAAATTGTCGGTAAACTTTAATGTCACGAATCAAATTATCGGCATAAAAGTAAGGAACTAACAAACGATGGATTCTGTAAGTATTAGAATGGCTAAGTGGGTAGGGCGCTCGACACTAGAACGAGAGGCGCAGGTTCGATCCCGATGAAGGGTAAAAACTTGAACAATGCAGAAAGCGTTTTTAATGCAATTATTCTATGTACATAGACATAAGTAAAGCATAAGAAAGCAAAAAAGATACTACTAGAATTTTTATATTCATAATTTGTCCATTTTTTGTTTTTCATTTCCGGCACAAGATCCGGCAGCCGTTGCTGGGCCAATATGGGCGTATGATAGTTGGCCAAGTCTTAGCAGCCATTCATGATTTACCATTACCAACCATGCATGGTGCGGATCTGGCCCGTTTGTATAGCCATTACCGCGTCATCGTTTGTTCTCTGGCAACCAGTCGTGGGTCATTACTGTGCCGATTGTAAAACCCGATTTGGGAATCACCTTGTTAGATGTTTATCAAACTACACCATGATGCTTTGTTGTGTGACATAACCTCAAAAACATATTTTTATGGGCGACAGTTGTTTCGTTGGGGTGTCTTTGATTGCTTCGACGGGGTAACATTGATCATTGATCAATTTCACCCGACTCGTTATCTTGATTGCTAGTCGCGGAGTATTCTCAGGGATTTTCGGCATTTGATATTTTTTTTAAATTGTAGGTTCCAATGTTCCTAATGAACACATTAGGATCATTTCTTAACCTACAATTCTGCAATTCTGTGGTTTAAGTGAAGCATGTTCCTACTGAAACCAATGTGATCTCGTTTTGTGATTTAGATACTTAGGTAGACGTAAGTATTACAACCTTCTTTGCTAATTTTTAAATGTTTCGAAGTTTATGGGTGTGCTACTGCATAAATCAATATAAAACACCAGTTGCTTATCACTAAAGTTGATTTTGAAAAGTAAAGGTGTTCGATCAAAGTAACCCCAAAACAATAAAAAAAACGTTGTAACTTTCGGTCCTGTTGATCTTTTTTTTTCTTCTTTAGGAAAAATGCTCATGTATATGGTTACTTCTGATTCTCATTAATAAAAAGGGGGGTATCAAAGTATACCCAATCTCCGTATAACTTAGATCACGACTAATTATTTTTTTTCTCATTCATATTTAAATACTTTAAATTGTAATTTGGAAGATAAAAAGAATAACAAAAGTTGGTTTCTATTTAAAAAATTGCGACATTATTTGAAGAAATATATTGATTTTCATTTCAAAATTGATCAATCCCAATCCACGGTAAACCATCTAATAAATGTTCCCTGAAAATTTCAAGGTGATCAGATCAAAATTAACAGATTTATAGGCTGTTATTTTAACACCGGTCGGAACGTTCGAAGCGTCGTTCACAATTAATCTTTCTGAAATTTTTAGGGCTTTCTCTGGATGTAAAAATATAGTATTTGATCAAAGAATTTTATTTTCGATCTCAACTTTCGATTTGATGAACGGAAGAAGAAAACTTTTCGCGAAAATCAAGACTCCTACATTGAACAAGCGCCATTTTGTTTTAATAAAGTAATATACTAACAAAATCTGTTTGATTTTTCGATATTAGATAACCTGGTTCAAAAGGGTCGCCGCAAAAGACGTTTTCGAGAGGTGCTTCCCGGATTTCGGCCATAAATCGAATATAATTAATAATTTTGACCCAAAAAAACTATACTGTTCTTCAGATGATACTTTTTCAAATACCTAATTTTTGTAGCAATTTATCATCACGACTTTCTATTTTTTTAAATCCCAAAAATGAGTCGTTTTCTACTGTTGCAACTAGGCGCAACCCATTAACGGGAGATGTACCCCTAGTTGGTCGAGGTCGAGGATTTAGAAGCTATGAACATTCCGTCGACCGTCGAAGACCTACACTATGGGCCTGGTATCGATGATTCCATGTAAGTTGACAAATTTCATGATTTATTCATTCCCAAATTTTCAACCGCGTTTTTCTCAAAACCACGTTTTTCAAATCGGTACCCAAAATTTCTCGAAAACCAATGAACCGATTGCCTTGAGGTTTTTTGTAGTTATTCTATACACCATTATCCAGTACTTGTCATAGGATTTTTTCCCGTTACTTAATTTTTGTTTTATAGGCAAAATAATAACTAATTTTTGGCCCAAAAATCACTATTTATGTTCAAACGTCCGCCATTTTGTCATAAATCGATATTTTCAAAATCGGCTATGACAAGTACTAGATTATAGTATCTAATTAAATAATCTTTGGGGTTTTTTTTCAGATGATTTTTGAAGAAACACCAGTAGGTACCGTATACACAGTTTTTTTTACGACGCTCCGAAGATCATACAAGATCCTTGTATATTTTTGATATTTTTAAATAAATTAAATTAAATATATTTTCGAATGCATATACTTTTAGATAATTAAAACCCCAATCCGAAATTTCAAATAGTTTTCCTTGAAAAAATTCACAAAAATGACTTTTTTCCGGCTCCTAGGTGTATATCTCCCCTTAAGAGCATCAATTTGAGAAAACAAAAAACATGGAGACAAAAATTACGTACCTTGTTTTTTTTATCGAAATACTCGGCGCGACAAAGTAAAATATAACAATGCTTTGCACGAATATTCTTCGATTATCGTTAAATAGATAAACAATTAAATTCATGTACAGTACCAGTAAATAATGTATGAACATTTTTCCCGTTTTTTCAGTCAAATTTTTATTTCTCCCCTACCTCAATTTCAAATCTTAATTTCAAAAATTTCAATTCGATTCCTAAAAACTGGAGCCTTGTCAATCACCGTTGGCGTTCGTTTGCGTCTGGAGGCTCCGCGAACGTCATCCAATTTTTCCAATCCGTCTAAAAAAGTATATCCTCTTTACCGTTGTCACATACCGCAACATCGATCCTGCCAAGTGTGAGCTTTTTTATCTTTCATTTTGCAAAATACGATACAACCGATTGATCGGATCAGTCCAGCGAAACGGAGACGCAATGACGGTCTCCGGGAACGATTCTCTCTGCAGATGGTCCATACATGAAATCACATACCGAGCTTTTCTATCCAATTGTGTTTCTTTCTTCGTCCTGCGTTTCGTGTTTTCGGCTCCCTCCTCGTCCAGGCCTTGTTTTCTCGTCCATTCGCTTGATTCCCAAGCATTCGCGTACTTCATATTACTGCTCCTCTTCACCCATACCTTGACGCGGAGATCCATTCTTCTGCCCCACTTTCCGACTGGGCTTAACAAGCACAACGAGTAAGCTCGGAGCCGAGGTACTAGAGAATTGACAAGCCGAGCAACGAGACCGCAACGACATCGTACATTTCATCCCTCCACCTTCCTGTTATCCCTGCGATCCAACACCCCGACGTCTGGATCACGACCTTACGCCTCCTCTGTATCGTAAACCCGTCTCGAAAGCTCCTTGATTCCAACAACTGCTCGTACACAGAAGCTCGCGTAATCCCTCGTCTCCCAGCGAAAGGACATTCACGCTGGGTCAATTCATCAAACGGTTGTTTACCATCCAACAAAAGCAACTATCTTGTCCACTTTTTTAACCTAAAAGTATTAAAACGACATTTTTGACAATTAAAAAGAATATTGTTTGTCCTACATCAGCGACGCCCTCGCTAATTCCCTTTCGGAGGAAGTTTCGGAAATTCATATTCTCGCGTGCCTCACTGTCGATAACTCATTCTTTGAGTGCCGTCAAGCGCGTCACAAAAGTTACTCGCGATATTTCGAGCCAACTCAAGTTAAGAACTGCTCCTGTAAGAACAAAAAGAAGCATCCCCCACGTTTTATCCTTACAAGATACAGCACTCTCGAACTGTATTTAGAGCTAAGGATGGGAAAGTGCCGGCTCTCGTATTCCAACTATAGCGTTCATAATTCATAATAAATACTTCAGACATGTATACCGGTGGTAATTGACTCGAATGGATATGCATCAAGAAAATGTGCGTCTGCACTTACGCTATTTCGATCTTTTTTCTTCTTCTACCGAGGCTAAAAATCGAGGTGCTTCTTTCTGAGCAGCTTTTTTTTCTTCGTTCCTTCTTCATCTTGGATGCTTGGGGAAGCGTAGAATGTGGCTTTGGAGGGTGCGACACAGGTATCTTGGATAGACCGAGGGGCAGGGAATTTTATCACCAAAGTTTTCCGGCAGGCGTTATTAGCGTCTTTGGGGAGGTTCGGTGGATCTTTCGATATACACACAAGTGTGTGTGTGTGTGTGTGTGCGTGTGTGTGTGTGTGCGTGTGTGTGTGTGTGTGTGCGTGTGTGTGTGTGTGTGTGTGTGTGTGTGTGTGTGTGTGTGGGCGTGTGCGTGTGCGTGTGCGTGTGTGTGTGTGTGTGTGTGTGTGTGTGTGTGTGTGTGTGTGTGTGTGTGTGTGTGTGTGTGTGTGTGTGTGTGCCGGGTGAGGCGCTAAAATGAGACCCTCGAAAAATCCTATAAACATTGATTTTAGAAAGAAAAAAATTAAATAGCGTATTAGAAGCAATACGTCAGCCGCTCAGTTTTCTCGTCCAGCAAAGGTGTCAATCTGTTTTCAAGGTCAACTTCACTTTTTGAAATGAGTACCCATATGTTAAAAATACCTCTTATTGTTAGATTTTTTTCAAACCAAACCAATGACCTATGATGACCTTGGGGTAACCTTAGCACACTAAAAAATTAATAACGCGGAAATTAGCTCGAGCCGGGTGATGATCGTCGTATTTAGGAAGCAAATAAGAATAAAGAAGAAAACCCCATTCGAAGTTTTCCACCAACCACGTAACCATTTTTTGACACGTTTTCTTAATTAGGGATATCGGTGCAACGTCTCGTTTTCGAGAGACAAAATTCAACCGACTCACCCTGTACGTACGTAACGGAAATTTCGCGAAAGAGCGAGTTATACGCGGGATCGTTACGAGAAGTTTTCAGCCGAGAAGGGCGAGCCCCGACGCGACGAGAATCGCACGAATGTAAGTTTCCCGCAGTATAACGGCGCACCGAATGCTTCCAAGGGGACGAGAGGGCATCGTCGTTCTCGCGCACGATACCGTCCGGAAATGTCGCGGTCGAGGAGCGAACAATAGGCAAAACGGTCTCGTATAAGGGTGTGGGCAAAGAGTGCGAGTTTCGAAAGAAAAAAAGAGAAAGATGCTTTTTAAAGGGGTCGCTCTCCACGAAAATCCCATTAACCGCTTAAGTGTTATAACGTCGACGACGAGGAGGAAAACAGCTCGGCGGAATACAAGAAGACCCGTGAGAACGGGGGGAACTGAAGAGCTGAAATTTTCGACGTTACGTAAAAAGAAAAATAACGTAACTTCGGCGACTTACGCGAGCTCGAGAATTGAAAAGAAGGGGAGGAGATACGAATTTACATAGAAGGGGAGAAAAGTCTTGGATGCATGAAAAAAATCAATTCGAAAGTCTAGTATTTTCGTTTTCGAATTTTATTCGAGGCGCAGCTTTGTTCTCCAGTTTCGCGGATTCAAGACCATGAGATGGAATGACATCGTCAAAAGACCACCCCCGAGATATCTGCTCAACGGAAGCCGCAGGGAAAATACCCCAAAATGGTGATCTAAAAATTCAAGATAATTCGCCAGATACAGTCATAGGCCTCGCATTGCTTTTAGCTGCGCCAGACTTCCGGTTACCCGGACCCAACTGCGCTCTCACTAGGAACATCACCCAAATGGCCACCTTCGATTTTGTTAAAGCTCATATATGTGATACAGCAGTAAAAACAATTAAACACGTATTTTTTTATCGGCGATAAAACGGTTTTAAAGGGGGCAACCGCCCCTCGAAGCAAGGCGTATCAGGGGGTGGTTTTGCAGTTTCACCCACAAGCAATCCACCAATATGAGTAAAACAAAAACCAAAATTCTTCCAATGTAAAGCGGTAAAAAATACACTATAGAAGTATTGAAAAAAAAATGGGGTGACATGCCTTTCTACGAGGGGTGGTTTCTGCCCTTAAAACCGTTTTCCCGCTGGTAAAAAAATACATGTCTAATTGTTTTTCATGTTTTATCAAAAATATAAGTTTCAACAAAACCGAAGGCGGTCACTTAAGGCAGTCATCATCCCATGTGACAGGTCAAAAAAATTTTTTTGCACCATATGTGCGCGGTATATAGACCCGGCATAGCAGACTAATGGTGAATCAACATTTTCTTTGTCTACATCATACTTGCACTTTTAAACGCGTTTTTTGAAAAACTGTTTTTTTTTCAAATTGGCTCGCACGATATCTCAAAAAATATTGCACGGATTCCGCTCAAATTTGTATGGTATCGTCAGCACATCTACGGTTCTCCCCCGAACTAGGATATTTCTGATGTCTGCCGTAGTATTTTCAAGCCGAAAAAAATTACAAAACTTGAAGCTTAACTTTTAAAACCGTGCCAAAAATTCAATTTTCTATATTTATGCTTTATTCTACTTGCGGCGATAGTCGCAAGTCTACAAAATGAAATGCCGTTTGATTTTTTCATTTCAGATGAGAAAAACCTCCGGAATCAGACGTCAACCAACTTTTTTACACATGAGTGTCTTGCGAACGATGTAAAATCGAATCGACTCGTTATTTTTGTTTGATAAAATTCTGAGGAACTGTGAAAATGTTAATAAATGAGTGATATAAATTCAAAGATGGTGTGCGTTTAATGGTTCATTAAAAAAAATCCCGAAAATGAAAAAAAAAGTAGCTGTCACATGAAGGGCCGTAGGAAGCACCCTTAAGGGGCTAGTGTGACACTTTTAAAACATCGATTTTTGTTTGCCTTTTTCGACAGTTTATGCTTTCAAGAATATGAGATGAGACTTTTATACTTTCAAGATTTTGATACTTTCAAGAAATGAGATTTTTCAAATTTGCTGACATTGTAACTCAAAGAGCAATTATCCGATTGACTTGAAATTTGAACTGAGTACTCTTGAATATGTTTACTCTACAATTACGTAGGACATTTTTGATTGGGTGAAAATTGACGATTTGGCATTGAAAAAAACGACCATATTATAGGCAAGAAAACAGACTTTTTTCATAACAGCGCTATTTTGTTAGATTTTCATATTTTTCGAAAATCCTATGTTATTGTACAGCAAATACCTTCCAGTTTAACGACATTTTTTTCTTTTTCGGTTTCAGCTACTCAATCGGCCGGAATCATGTCAGTGGAGTAACTTTTTTTTACCGCCTCCGAAGGCAGTGCATAAGTCGCTTGGATCTCAATATTTTTCTATGAAAAAATTATGCAATACAGGTCAAATATAGCCAAATATATTCTTAATTTTCCGGAACATTTAATTGAGTACTTTTCTTCCAAAAAATTCCCGAAAAATCAGCCAAATTTTCAGCGTTCACACTGGTACAGCCCCTTAAGTGATGTTCCTTGTCAGTTGTGCCGAGAGCTCGATAACGGCACCTCTTCCTTGCACACCTCTCTTTTTTTGGCCTTTTTCGAAGCTGCACTCTCCAGCCCCTAGGTGGAGTACTTTCGTGCGATGTGAAAGAAGACAAAGAGGACTGGTCTGCCGGAACGCACACAAGTTTTCGTGAGAAGTATCCCTCCTCGTGTGGCCTTGCTGGGATCCATGCTAGGATCCGCGCGTTGGATGGAATATAAATAAGGAAGGAGAGAACGGAGTCGAAAGTTCGCGCGCGGTCCCTGCTAAGACGAGCCAGCAGGAGCAGCCTGACGGCAACGTAGAGGAGGAGGTGAAAGGCGTGGAGACGAGGTGAGACGGTAATTTGCTCTTGATTTATTTAGAAACTTCAGTGTAATACTTCGTGCTCTGTGGGCCCGGAGACGAAATGCAGATATTACTCGAACGGTGGAAAAGCGTTAAATTGCTCTCGATTCGGTCCCCGGTATACACGGCTCCATCCTCGACTCGACCATCTATCTCGAAATTCGGCGCTTCGACTAGAACTTTTGTCCCCGAGGACAGGACTCGCCCTTCGCCGGCCCTTCGGGACATATTCAGCGTCGGCCAAGCACGCAGAAGGAAGTCCAAATATTTTGACCGTCGTGTTTTTCTCTGCCGGAGACGGCAAATTTTAGAGAGGTGATAGGTACCGGCGTATGGACGGGAATTGACGCATGATGGATGGGCGACTTTGGCAATGTTTGTTTTCGAGCAGGGGCGGTCTGAGCCAATACTCGGATGGGTGACCGCTTATCCGCACACTGGCAAGCCTGGCAACTAATCAACGCACTTGAAACTCGATAAAATTATAGTCACCCGTATCGGCACGGGTTTTTCACACTTTCTCTGTGCCCTCGTGAAGATTGCGCAGTGCACTGGCAGATGTGGCAGTGATTGGTGCAGAATGAAGTGAAGGAATATAGGTAAAAATAAAAAGGGATGTGCCGTTAACGTCTACAGATTAATATCTTCGAAATTATTGACGGTACACTGTGACCTCTGTTATCGGGACCTCCACAGATGCAACACCCCCTATGTCCCGAATATCGATCGATGTAGCACATGGTGGGAGAAACGTCAGGCCCTAGCGTGAGGCTCGAAGCATGCTAGACAATAAGAGAGGGCTTTAGAGGGTTCTGCTATCTACGTCATCTGCGCAGTGTCGACTTGAGTGGATGATGCGCAACCTGTTTTTTTGCAAATATGATGCGGGGCCAGTCCCACCGCTGTGCCGATAATAGAAGTCGCAGTGTACTAAAAAGGAACGTCACTTAAGTGTCCGCCGTCGATTTTGTTGAAACTCATATATGTGATAAACCATTAATAATTGAAAAAAAAATGAAATGAAGGGGTGACACGCCTGTGTTTGAGGGGTCATCCCCCCCCCCTTAAAAACGTTTTTCTGCAGGGGAAAAATACATGTCTAATAGTTTTCAATGCTTTATCACATATATGAGTTTCAATAAAATCGGAGGCGGGCATACAAGTGATGTTCCTCGTAAGATATGTTTCAGACGAGAGTTAATGGGTCTCCATAAGGTCGAAAGTTCGGAAAGGCGATTTTTTTGTTGCCTATTGTTAGCCTAGGGTCTAAGTTGTGACAATTTTTGTGGCTGATTTCTCTTGTATTTTTCTCGAAATGTTTTACGAAACGGTGTAAGTCGTATCTCAACATCAGTTCGATTCTCTCTCGATTTGAACAGAGCATGGCTTACAACATTTTCTGTCGTATGACCGATGGATTATTTTGTATGTTCATCCATTTGTTAATAACAAATCAGTGGTCTTTTTTATTAAAAATAATGAAGAAGATCAATTCTGTAGGTCGCCATTGTCGTACTTTTCAAAATCTCCAATAACTATTCGATCGTGCAAGAGTCTTATTATTACACTGAAAGTACATTTTTTTATTCTTCATTCTTGATCACCCTGATTGCCGGAACCACCCACACCGCTTGGCCATGCACCAAGGGCGACACTTCGTATAAACAATATAACTTCATTGTTTATCAACATTTTCCAATGAAAAAGTAACTCAAACGTGGCAAGACTATGTATCAACTGTGTGTAAAATCCCAAACTCGTCATCAGAATCCTCTCGTGAGAAAAAAATATTTCAACGCTGAATCAAAAGTTCCTCCCATAGGAGCTTATCGTCAGCTTCGCGTGCACCTCACGTTCGAGCAAGGTGGCGATAAAACCAATTACGATCCTATTTTAAATTCGTTTATAGTGCGGTGTCCCCACTCGATGGTTAATTCAAGCTGCGACTCGTCCCAGTGGTGTGAAGGCATGCCGATGATGTCAAGAACTATTATTATGAAATAAGAGGGAGCCGATAGACATTGGGGACTGTGAGTGGCGCGTCGATTCTTCTTCATGACGAGTAATCGAGCCCAAGATCTAGACTGGCTAGTGTGCAAGGTTCGTATTAGTATTACTTTTGTCGAGTAATCCGAGCTGAAGGCACCCTGAATTCTTTATGCGATGTCATTAGCTGAATCGAATTTCCTTGAACATCGTTTCTCTCGCGTACACACCTACCCTACATCCCTCTAATGCGACCCAATTCTCTACGTTTTTCTCTCTTTTTTCTTGTACGCCTTCCTCCCCCCTCTACCTCTCCCTATCTGCGCAAGAGTTTTATTCCGCGAGGTAACGAAGTTGCATCGCGATGCAGGTGAACGCTGGAACATTCTTATTGCGAAGCACCTACCGTATGAAAGACGTGAAGATTCGAATGGAGAAAGAACTTGGAAAAGAGAGAGAGAGAGAGAGAGAGAGAGAGAGAGAGAGGGAAGGAGACTCGGTCTGACGCTTCTCTAAAGTTTTAATCCTTCTCCAAAGCTGTCTTTGTGGACTTTCCAATGCAATACTAAAATACGTGTTACACGGAATTGAAATGGATCCATGAAAGAGAGAGCTTTCCTACAGCTTTATACCCAGCCGCTCCTCAAACCTTTCACCACCATGCGGTACGATCGAACACACGTTTGAAGTCTTTCTTCGCCGAGGTATTTCGTTCGTAAATTTGACTTGCACCGCATTCGAACCCTGTCACAGGTGATGCGGATTCGATTGCCAATTTGGAGGGTCAAGCACAGTCAGGACACTCAGATTCTCCGTTTCCCGGTGGAATTAAGGGGCTATACCAGTGTGATACTTTTAAAAAATCGATTTTTTTGCCTTTTTCCACAGTTTAAACTTTCAAGAATATGGAATGAGATTTTTCAAATTTACTGACATTGTAACTCCAAGAGCAATTGACCGATTGACTTGAAATTCGAACTGAGTACTCTTGAATATATTTACTCTACAATGACGTAGGATATTTTTGATTGGATGAAAATTCACGATTTGGCATTGAAAAAACGACCATTTTATAGGCAAGAAAACAGCCTTTTCTTCATAACTACGCCATTTTGTTAGATTTTGATATTTTTCGAAAATTATACGTCATTGTACAGGAAATACCTTCCAGTTTAACGACATTAATTCCTTTTTCGGTTTCAGCTATTCAATCGGCCGGAATCATGTCAGCAGTGGAGGAACTTTTTTTTTGGCGCCTCCGAAAGCAGCGCATGGGTCGCTTGGATCTCAATATTATTCTATGAAAAAATTGTGTAATATAGGTCAAATATATTCTTAATCTTCCGACACATTTAATTGAGCACTTTTCATCCAACAAAAATTCCCGAAAATCACCCAAATTTTCAGCGTTCACACTGGTATATCCCCTTAAATCTCGCTGCAACGAAAGAATCGCCACCCGTACCGGATACTTATACGAACAAGCTGCCAAAGTTTGCTGCAACAAGTTTTATTATTTATTGTAGACTGGATTTTTCCTGAGGATTCACTCGGGTACGGGGATGGATTTTAGGGTCCTATCGTATTAAGGGTTATTATAAAAATGGTGTTTTTTATGTGTTTGAAGGAACGCGGTTTCTATATAGGTCAATACAACATGACCAGAGAACAAACATCAGAAATTGAATCAGATGATGATTACAGCTGATGGAACTTTTTTACATTGAGTATTCGGTGAAGGGCTTCTTTATGAAGAGATTACGTACCTCCAACATTTTCAACAAAACTATATTTTTATTGTTAATTATTATTCCGTGAAATTTAGGCGGCTTATGGAAAAAATATCCCGAAATCTCAATTAGGAACGTGTAAGGGCAAATTTTGGGCCGTACTCGCGAGGACACTGAAATGGGGGCAGGCTCAAATGCATTTTTAAGTGTTTTTCTTGATGCATTTTTAAATCCCCGGAAATTGATTGTCCATAGTATGTTGAGCCATTTTTTATTCAGAACATTTCGTCTGACTCGCGAACATGAATAATTGAATGTTGAATTTATTTTTAAAATCGTCTGGACAAAGCATAAAAAAATAATCGCCAGTTCTTGAGATAAGTGACTTTTTCGAAAAATATTATCCGATTTCTCCGATAAAATATCATTTATAGGGTTTGTTGGTTTTTTGAACATTTCGACGCCTTTCGACATTTCAACGCAAACAAACCCAATATAGGCGTCTAAATGTTTAAAAAATGCCCTATTTTATCACGTGTTTCCGCGAACTTTAAAATCCCATTACTATGGGTGGGGGGAGGGGGTAATTTCAGCTTCCCCCGACTGAATATCATCATTTAAAACCCAATAAATGAGAAAATAGCACGAAAATAGTTTTGGGCTCGTTATTGGGAAAAGTCACTTATCTAAAGAATTACTATTATCATTATTTCATTGCTAATAATTCTTTCTTACTATGTCCTTGAACTACAAATAATTCTAAAATATTTGATTCCATACACCAGTTTTTATAAATTAATTTTCAAAGTTGCCTGGCTCTAAATTTGAAAAAATAATACAAATAATGATATCTAGAAAATTGTTCACCTTTGCATAATACATTGCTAGGTTATTTTATAGCGGAAAACGTGTTCTACAACCCTTTGACGGGATGGCGAGCAATATCCCTGTATAACCCGTGAATGTTAAAGAGTGGACTGTCCTTTCAAAAAAAAGATGGCATTTTCCGATGTTCTTCTCAACAAATTGAGAAGAAACAAAACGCCGAAAAATTCAAGAACCGTTTATCTCCACGTGCCAAGGGTCCAGAAAGAAAGCTCTAGCCGTTACCACGCCATCTTCGTCCGTCAAAATAAGGCTAAAAAATTCACGTACCAAATTTGTATTAAGGGGTTAGGCCACTCTAGAGGCCGAAAAAATAGGCTTTTTGGGGATTTTTTTCAGAAAAACTACAAAATAAATCGAGATTACAAAAAAGGGTGTTTTTCATACATATCAGTGACTGTATACATCAATTCTTTCGAAGCGATTTATTTCAAAATGGCGGCTGTGCAGCGTTTATCTCAAAACTGCATTTTTTAAGTTGGCCGGAAACATAACTCAGACAATTTTCAACCGATTCACTTGAAATGTTGAATATCTCTTGAAAAAGACATTGTCGATGGAAGTACGTAGGATTTTTTTTTTATATTGCATAGTTCATTTGTTATTAACAATTATCTGACGAAATTTTTCACATTCCAAAAATTTGCCTAAAAAATCGCCGAATAATTGTAGGCCAACTTAAAAAATGCAGTTTTGATATCAACGCTGCACTGCCGCCATTTTTAAATTGAGCGCTTTAAAAAATTATTGCATACAGCCACTGATATGTATGATAATCACCCTTTTTTGTAATCTCGATTTATTTTGTAGTTTTTCTGAAATAAAATCCCTAAAAAGCCTATTTTTTCGGTCTCTAGAGTGGCCTAAGGCCTTAATCAGTTTCGATTTTCACTACGTTTATTCTCTAGTTGAACTCCTGAGAGCATCCGTGATCAGCAATTATGAAAAGTTTTGATGAACCTTACGAGATTGGTGTTAAATGCAAACAAACCTAAAGACAAGTCTCTACGACGAGTTTGGACTCATTTTACAGGTGATTCCGATCATAAAGAGTGTCCCTTGTAGGTCCAGGATGCGTTGCTACGCCTCATTTTTCATTGGTCTGTTTAGTGTCTCGCCAGAAGACTCTACTGGGTACTAAAGCCACGTATTTATAGTTATATCTCGCTTCCTCTCTCATTTTCGTTCGCTCGTTCTCTCTCTCTCTCTCTCCCTTCCTCCTTCCTTCTCTCTTTGCGTCTTCCTCGTTCGCTCCGTGTGTCGTTCCTACCTACGCTCTCTACGGCTCCTGGCCGTCTGATGTACGAGGGAACCTCTTACGGAGCATCGCCGACGCCCCCTCCCACTAGCACCGTATGTCGTAAGTAAATTACGACCTCGCGGTAAGATATTAACGTACAGGAGCGAGAACAGTAGCCAACGAAGTAAAGCGAAAGAGAGAGAGAGAGAGAGAGAGAGAGAGAGAGAGAGAGAGAGAGAGAAAGTAAGGGCCCAGAAAGAGAAAGCAAGAGAGAGGGAGAGCGTATAGAGGGTAGTAAGCGACTGCCTGACTGTGTGAGAGTCTGTCGCGCACAGGCAGAGGAGAACATCCGGAAATTGGTGAGGAGGGTTGCTTAAATGCACTCACACCCACACAAGTCTGTATTTTCTGGTACGTAAAGCTGCTCGTGGGCGAAAGGGCGTAGAAAGATGAACATGTGGAACCAGCGAGAACGGAAAACCAGGGGGTAGTTTTCCGAAGCCCCCTCCTGTACGAGACTTTCTTATGGCAATGCTAAAAGCGCTCTTATTGGAAAACTTATAACCCAATTATACACATACTCCGAAGTCCTCCGTAACGCATACGTTACTCTTGTATATATCTATATAAATATATGTATGCAATATTGGCTATCAGCACTTCTGGCCATTTTGAGGACGGTGCTCCGAATAATTTTAGACAAATTGTTTATTTAGAGCTCGGGACAAACCTTGATGTAATTTGTACATATGATGCTTCGGGTTCAGCAGCTTTGTGGATGGCCGATACTCGGATCGGTGACCGCTTAGCCGTGCACCGACTGGCGTATCGACCAGTCAGCGAAAGGCCAATACTTCCGAGACCTTGATGTGGGTACTTGAGTAAAACGACGGAGCACTAGAGAATCAGAAGAATATGGCCATAGGGCTGTCTATACCGGTTTGGGTTTCCACAGTTTCATAGTATCCTCGGCAAATGCGGGGTAGTGTAGCTTAACGGGTTATGCCTCGTTGTAGCAGTCGAAAACAGCTTGTTTTTCGCAATTTTTTAACCCATCGGCTGCGCACGGGGTCATGTTGACCCCATTGTTTTTTGAACTGACAGTATCGCGAAACGGGGTAATCTATTCGGCCGCAGTGTGGCGCTCGAATGTGCCCCCACTCCTACTCTACTTGACCTGGGGTCGAATCGACCCTGTTTATGCAGTGCGGTGAAAGTGAAAACATTTTTTTTTTTAATTTCGTGTTTTACCACTGCAAAGCCTCGAGCGTTCCTACGGGCGTCAACACAACAGCCCATAAATCTGTCAATTTTGATCCGATCACCCTGAAATTTTCAGGGAACAAGTATAAGATCGTATACTGTCAAAATATATTGGTTTTGGAAAAAGTGATTTTTCGACTTCTACAACCATGACCCCTTAAGTCGGCTGTGAACGCAACAAAAGTTAGGTTAGATTAGCGAAGTGCAAGTAGGAAGTGATAGAGAAAGGTTCAATAGGGAAGGGTAACACGTAAAAACCCACAAGGGTATACGTCGGAGCGTAGGAAATAAAAAAAAGTATATAAATGTGCCCAGATTTGTCTGGAGGTAATTTCCAAAACATTGGCTCTTACATAACGTTCAGTATGGGGAGAAGTGGCTACTATGAGGGCGGTCCGCCTAATCGAATTTCGTCCAAATCACTTTTGCTCATTACACGTACACACGGTCGCAAAGAGCACGACATTGTGTGTATCGAGAAAATTCGTTGTGCCGTGATGCATTTCCAATATCCCACGAGAAACGAGCTCACAGGAATATTATGGCCTTGTCGAACTTCACATGATGAGAGAGAGAGAGAGGGAGAGAGAGAGAGAGAGAGAGAGAGAGAGAGAGAGAGAGAGAGAGAGAGAGAGAGAAAGTAAGCGACGAGGATACGCTCGTCTCGTCTAGTTAAATTAATTCTCCGATGAGTCAAGGATCGACTGGAATATTATAACAATATCGATCATCTATGCGTAGAAAGTTGTTGGACGAGCACACGCAAATGTTCGTAACTGCAGGGAACATGTAATATTTTGTACGCCAACTTACAATTCCCGATAAGTGGTAGCCGCTAATTTCATCGAGCTCGACGCGCAGCGTATACTTTGAGCTTCGATATCGACATTTTCAATTACGAAGCCATTGGAAATTGAGGAGAGAGTACTACTGTATTCACTGACACATTCGCGTGTCGTCGTAGATTCGATATAGGTACTCTTGTTATATAATTGATTAATTTTCATAAGAAGATGAAATAAGATGAACACGTAAAAGGGGAAAGCGATCGATGGAACAGATAATTAAAAATGATAATAATAATAGTAAATCATTAATTTCGATGGGATTTCGAAATTGATTTTTCAAACTGAAAATTTCCAAATGCCTCTCTTATAGCTTGTTTTGACAGTAGACAATTGTTATTGCGGAAGAAAACTAAAAGAGATATTACTATTACTAGATTATTACCAGATTACTAAATTATTATCAGTATTATTATTTATTTCAATTTATTGATATTTGTATTATTTATTATTTTTTTTATTATTTTCGACACAAAAATGAAATTATTATTATGCGAAATTATCGTTACAACAATTGAGGAAGTATTATAATCTCGAGCCCTAAATTTCAGGCGTTTTTTCGGGCTTGATGAATTCAAATGTATTTTTTCTATATATTCTCTTTCAGTCCGTTCATTGTTGTTTCAAGTACTTAAAAAAAACAATTTGTGCAAAAAAATTGACAAAGTTATGGACCTCTGAATCGGGCCGTAAAAAATGGGTTTAGGCGGTTGACAGGATTCCAAAGCTCCTATTAATCTGAAACAGAAATGAAGACAGTTTTCTTAACATAAGAATTTAATAACAAGATTTCATAATAAGAATTTCATCTTGGCAGGTACCAGATGGGAAAAAAATTTTCCAGCGAGTGTCTGAAAAAAGTTAATTTTTTGCTCTATTTTTTCAAACTCAATTTTCTTGAATAGCAATAGTAATAAGTTCGCAATACCCGAGGTAGGAATAATAGAAGGAAGATACTGAAGGTCCATGCCAAATTTAAAGTCAATCGGTTGATTAGAACTCGAGATGTTATGTCAACCAGGTTGAAAAAAGTAGTTTCGAGGGAAACGCGATCAAAGTGATGAGTACAATTTCGGATACCCGCAGCTATGTAATTGTAAGTGGTAGAATAGCATGTGATACTTACGTTACATTAATCGGCCGTTCCTGCCTCGTAAAGTGTGCCGTCCACGACTATGAAATGATGATTTCCCGAAGTTCGTTCTTCCCTGCGAGCAGTTCTAGCTCCCTTAGAAGCTTCTGAACTTCTTAGCTCCGACCGGTCGATCCTATTCTGGTCTCGTTCATTGGCGTACGAATAAACTTCGGGCCAAATCGTCAATCTCATTATTCAAAAATCTTCTTTTGAGGACATATTCTCAACAGACTGCACTTTAAGAAAATGTTTTTGAAAAATCGACTTGTTTAATTATCTAAACTAGAGTACTACCTTGATATAACTACACGTGTTTGGAACAAAAACTACAAAATAATTACTTATATATATATATATATATATATATATATATATATATATATATATATATATATATATATATATATATATATATATATATATATATATATATATATATATATATATATATAACTGCTAGCTTTCCGCCCGCGGCTCCGCTCGCGCAAACGTATGTCGAATGCTCCTCAATGAAATGTGCTCCTGACATGTTTCATTGCGGAGCATGTAGGATTGTGTTGAAGAGCATTGATACGAAGTTTCAAGTAAATCTGACTAGATATTTCTTTTACCATACAAACTTTGCTACCTCTTTTCCCCTTATGGATTGAATTTCCAAAAACGCTGAAATTTAATTAATTGTATCTCAGAGTAGTTATACAAAGTTTCAAGTAAATCTGACCCTTTTTTTATTTTCCGTACAAACTTTGCCACCCGCTGCCGTTTAGGGGTTGAATTTCGTAAAACGCTAAAATACGTATTTTATTAATTGTGTTGAAGAGCATTAATATTAAGTGTCAAGTAAATCTTCTGACCAGTTTTTTTTATATTCCAAAAAAAATTTGCCACCCCTTTTCTTCTCTTAGGGGTTGATTTTCCAAAAACGCTGAAATGCGTGTTTCATTAATTATATCAAGAAGCACGAATACGAAATTTCAAGTAAATCCTACCAGATTTTTTTATTTTCCATACAAATGTTGCCACCCCTTTTCGTTTAGGGGTTGAATCTCGAAAACACTAAATTACGTCTTTCATAAATTGTGTTTAAGAGCATTAATACTAAGTTTCAAGTAAATCTTCCAACCAGATTATTTTTACTTCCCATACAAATGTTGCCACCCCTTTTCTCCCCTTAAGGGTTGAATTTCGAAAAACGCCGAAATACGTGTTTTGTTAATTATGTCACAGAGCATTAATACCAACTTTCAAGTAAATTTGACCATAACAATATTATTTACTATACAAACTTTGCCACCTTCTTGCACCTCCTTAGGGGTTGAATTTCGAGAAATCGTTTCTTAAACGATGCGTCCCATAAGATCAACAATTTTTTTAAATTTTGAACAATTTTTGAATTTTTAACAACCCCTAATTCAACCCCTAAACGAAAAGATCAACAATTTTCTAAATTCAACCCCTAAAAGAACACCCTCTTCAAGGTTCACGTTTCTACCTTTAGTGGTTCGGGCTTGGCGATGATGAGTCAGTCAGTCAGGACTTTGCATTTTATATATATATAGATATATTCCCACAATTATTGTACTGAAAAGTCAACAGTAGTAAAAAAAATTCTCAAAACTTGAGCAGCAGGTACAGTCGAGGGTTTGAAAAAGTCGTCGTGGTCAGTTCGTATTTTATCGGACCGAAGACCATCACTTTTCGAGGAGAGCAAGAGAGAGAGAGAGAGAGAGAGAGAGAGAGTACACAAGGGCGGATGAGCATAGAGGTGGATAGGTGTAAAGTGCTTTCAACGTAATCACTCCGCAACGAGAACTTTTGAAAAGGCGAGTTTATAGCGCGTGTCTGAGAGATCGGTTGAGAAGGATGCTTGAAGAGCTCTTCCAGTGGCTGTTCTAACCGACATCGATCCCGAAGTGCCCGGGCCAAGTGTACCCCACACACAAACAAAGAAGCCGCGTACCACGATAATCTTACGTGCGAGAATCACACGTCTGACCAGATCGGGCCAGTTTCTACTTTCGCGGTCACGCCGCGCGTTCTCCCGCTGAGAAACGTCTCCTCTGTTGCGCCAGTGGTAACGGCTGTATCGGAGTAAACCGTTCCATTCACCGGGCCTGCCCAGCTGACGCTCTCCGATGCTTTTACCTTGTCCTGGATTTTTTTCCACGACTGTGAAAAGCTCGCGGTCTGGGAAAGTGCGAAGGAAAAATCGTGGCGTTTCTCGTGGAACGAGGCTCAAACTCGGAACCATCCGAAAGCTCAGCGGCAAAGAAAAGCAATGGAATGATCCTCGACGAAATTTACACGTTGCTAATTCCGGTGGTTCTTGCTTTGTTGAAAAAGAAAGAAATTCATGCGGGATTCGTGAGCTTGAAGTTTCGAAAAAACGAATTTTTATTGTGTAGTTTTTATAGCCCGGGGTCTTGAGTTGCATTTGCAACGAAGATTTTGTAAAAAATTTCCGCTTTTGTCTTTTGCTTTTTTCGTAAAACGGTATTATTTTCGAAATCTATTCATCCGATTTACTTGGATATCGTACGGATCATATTTATAACATTTTCTATCGTATGACCAGATGATTTTTTTTCTATCTTTATCCATTTGTTAATAAGAAATTATTAACGTTCTTTTAAATCGGAAATCGATTTTTCATTTCTACAGCTTGGCATTTTCGTAATTTTCGAAACATCAAAAAAGTATCACACGAAAATGTTATTATACTAAACGTACATCTTTTATTTATCATTTCAGTTCACCCTAGTTTCCAGAACCACCTGCACTAATCGGTCATCTAGTAACGGCCACACTTGATTTAAGGCTTTAGGCCACAGTAACGGATATAAAATCATGTGCGAATTTGATAATTTTTTTCGTATGGAAAAATGATTCACTCATAAAATTAATTACACATCTATTTGGTATGAATATCAAGCTGTTAGACATTTTTTTTCGATGTACAAAATGGCCGACTACTCAAAATTTCTCGAAACAGCTTTTTTCCAATTGGCGTGACAAATAACTTCAACAATTTTCACTCGATTTGCTTCAAATTTAAGAGTAATGTTCCTAATTGCATTTCGCAGGGAAGTACGTACGGAATTTCTGATTAATCGAAACCTTTTCATTTTATGAGCAGTTATAACGAAATTTTTCACTGAAAATTCATTTCTTAAGTTTAAATACCTACAACTTTTGAATAAAACAATATTTTTTAAATTCCGTACGTACTTCTCTAGGTATTCTAATGTAGATTGACGAGAATTTTTGTTTTTTGGTCTAGGTAAAAAATTGTGGATGCTAAATGTCACGCCGCGGAGCGCCTAAAAAAAAGATAACAATAGCAAACATTAGTAGTCGGCTATTTTGTACATCGAAAAATATATATATATATATATATTTTTTTTTTCTAACAGCTTGATATTCATACTAAATAGATGTGTAATTAATTTTCTGAGTGAATCACTTTTTCATACGAAAACAAACTGTTAACTTCGCACATGTTTTTATACCCGTTACTGTGGCCTAAGGCCTTAAGTCATAAAAACTTCATCGTTTATCAATATTTAAAAAAAAATTCAAACTTGGCAAGTTTATGTATTAAAATTATTTTCAAGTTCCAGGATTATAACTATTTTTGAAAATCAACGGGTCTTTTGAGCCCCAAGTGTAGAAAAACCTGTTAAGCACAATTGGCCATGCTATGAAAAACTAAAAGCGTCCCGGTTTTCGTAGTTGTTTCAGCAAATCTTAACGAGTAAACAACTAATATCAATAAAACGGATCAATAAAATTGGATTCCAGTAATTGAAAACTTGATCACATCATCCCGACAAGCCAGTCTCGATTCGTGAATAAAAGAAGCTAAACGATAAGTCGAAAGAGGATTCATGATGTTGGCAGAGTTGAAAAAAGAGGGCTCCCGAATCATGTACACGAACGTGGATGGTTGAAGTTGGCGGCAAATTGAATTCTGGACCAGACGCGATGCCGTTCCTCCCGAGGGAACGTGGACGGCTCCGTCGTTGGCTTGAAAATCACGTTGGTCAGAGCCCCTCGTCGACCTGTGATACACGATATCGTGATTCGTCAGGGAAACGCCACCTTGGTGGCTACTTTTACTGCTGAAGGATTGCGATTTGCGTGTGTGTGTTTATATACAGGGTGTCGTGTTATGAATAGATAATCCTCCTATTGTCGATAGGTCAGATTATGTCCATGTATGCTGGAATTTCAGTTTAGTAAAAGTCCCACGGTTTTCGAGATTTTGGGTTTTCGGTTGTTTAAAAAAAAATCATCTAGTTTTGGTTTTTCACATGCCTTTTTTACAAATAATATGAATCGACAATAACTAAGCAACTTTTTAAAGTAATTGGCACGATAAGCGTAGTACACTTTTTTACACCGCAGGCTATCAAAGTCAGATGTTCAAATTGGTTTGTATGAAAATTCTGCATAAGATCTTTTTTCGTGAAGTTTCATTAATGTTTAAGGTTGAAAAGAAGACTTTTTTAGATAAAACAAATAACTAAGAATATTTTTTTATCCGGGTCAAGAAAGTTAGTATCTGTAGACATGGCATGCGAAGAACCAAAAGCAGATGATTTTTATCTCGGAAACCGTGGGACTTTTACGAAACTGGAATTCCAGCATATAGTAGGACATGATCTGACCTATCGACAGTTGCAGGATCATCCATTTATAACAGGACACCCTGTATATGTTCATACATGGGGAACAAGCATTTATCTAATGTTGGCCACGATCACATCTGGGTATTTCGAGGACGATCCGTACATTGAATCACTGATTTTTACGGCATTACGTAATTTTGAATGTGAGAACAATGGGTTGCTATGAGGGCGGTCCTCGATCTCTGAAATCACCGTTGCTTATTAACGGACGAAAAATTCCCTAGTCCAATGATCTGACAGGGTGGACGTGAGTCCCTTTCCGGACTTTTGTACGCGATCATTCTGATAAGACTAGAGCCGCTTTCCACTTTACAAATGTCATTATCCTGAATGTCATCATCCTGAATGCCATCACCCTGAATGTCATCGTCTTGAACGTCATCAACCTGAATTCCATCACCTTGAATGTCATCATCCTGAATGCCATCACTTCGATTGTCATCATTCTCAATGTTATCATCCCGAATGCCACCATCCTGAATGTCATTATCCTTGTTGTCATAATTCTGAATGTCATCACCCTGAATGTTTTCTGATTTACTTTTGTGCAATAAAATACTGGGATCGGAAATTCCACAATTAAAAAGAACTAAGTGACCACAGTTACTCGTGAGGATGTTTGGGTTGTTGATGTCATCATCCTGAATGTCACCATCCAGAATGCCGTCACCTTGAATGTCATCACCCTAAATATCATCATCCTCAATGACATCATCCTGAATGTCGTCATTCTGCATGCCATCACACTGAATATTACCATGCTAAATATCATCTACATTGATTTTGTCCGATGAAATAGACACTCAAATCGGAAATTCCACAATTAAAAAACCTAACCGAATGCAGATATTCGTGAGCATGCATGGGCTGTTGATGTCATCATCTTGAATATCGTCACCCGCAATGCCATCATTCTAATTGTCATCATTCTAATTGTCATCATCCTAATTATCATCATCCTAATTGCCATTATCCTAATTGTCATCATCCTAAATGGTATCACCCTAATTGCCATCATCCTGAATGTCTTCATTCTAATTGTCATCATCCTGAATGTCATCTACACTACTTCTGTCCAATAAAGTACTCGGATCAGAGTTTTCACGATAAAAAACCCAACCGAACGCAGTTATTCGTAAGCATGTTTGGGTTGTTGATGTCATCATCCTAATTGTCATCATCCTGAATGCCATTTTCTTTGATGTCATCTAAATTACTTCTGTTCAATAAAATACTCGGATCCGAATTTCCACGATGAAAAACTCAACCGAACGCAGTTGTTCGTGAGCATGTTTGCATTGTTGATGCAAGGAAGACTATCACAGGAAGTACACGAATGTGGATACATTCAAAGAAGTAGACAGGACTATAATACGAACGTGAACCTTTTCCACAAGGTTCTTTGATGAGATAACGTCCCGAGGGAATTAATATCACGCGGTATCCGGCGTATGAGAAAACGCAGGACGCGGAAGATAAAGCGAGTAAAAATAAGCCGGACGTGCGAAAGGACTTCGGCATAAGCGGGACGCGTGACGTTCGCTCGAACCTCCGGGTTGTTTTATCGCACGTAATCTTTCCGGTCTCCGGAAATGCTCGCTCTTCATCCGTGCTTCAATATTCCGTGTATGCGAGCGCTTCCAAAGCTTCTGTTTGATTCGAAAACCCCTGGATGGAAACGACGGAAGCTTCATCCTCAGTGTCGAGGTTCTCAATGGAGCCGCGACAAAGCAGATATAAATGCATGCGTGCCCTTCGTGGATTAGCCAGCGTGAACGCGTGCAAGCGAAACACGTTTTGTCTATCGAGTACCCCGGGGCAAGTGAAAATAACAAGCCGAACTCCCGGGTGTGAGCCCTCAGTTTGTTTAAGCGACAAAGTACCGAGAGAAAAATTAAAAAACCACATCATTCATGTCCGAAGCAGCTTCGTATGAGAAAAAAGTTCCGCTAGCTCATTCACGCTCCAAGTTGGGTATTTTTCAAAGAATTTTCTAGCACGAATCCACAACCCTATACGAAACATCACTGGACATTGCCATAATTAATCGGCTACAGGTGGAAGTGAATTTAAAACTGTGTACTATTCAACAAATTCCTGAAGAAGACCGACTGTGCGCTTCGGCGATCTGCCATATCGAGCAGTCCTCTCCAGGACCAATACTTGGATGGGTGACCGCTTGGTTGCGCCCTCGCTTGCACGGAGACTACCAAGTGTTTTTCTACTTTTAGTTCCGCCGCGTTCCCAATGGTAACCCAACTACAGCTGCCTGTATCGGCGCCGGTTTTCTCCAATTTCCCTGTGCCTTCCTGCAAATCCGATGAAATGGAACTTTACGCCAAAGCGTTTGTGGCCACCATTCTAGGCAAAATCTCAATAACGGCAACAAAGGAACATGAAGAATGAATCTCCAAAAGTCCAACTTTGCGTTATTATTTGTCATAGAGACGCGCCACGATAAGTGCCACAATTCTCTCCGAAACCAAACGACGTGACCGACTGCAGAGGGAGTAAATAACGATAATTACAGAGGATCGCTGGATTCGTTGCGAAATTCATCGCTGGTATGCGGCTCCACGGTTGAACGTGTAATATGTGCAAATAGACACGTGGGGACGGATGTAGTACGTGAAAACTGTCCGGGAGAGGGATAGAGGGCTCGGGCGAAATCTCGTTGACCATCGTCCCGTCGTGTTAAGTGTAATTGGCTTAGTTGGGGTAGGTAGCGCGGCGTCGCGTGACGGTTTACTTGCATGTTTTAATTGGCAGGGGGCGCGGCTACGGCATTTAGGCAAGTTTTGATAAGCGGTACACGAGGGGGCGGAGGGGGGGGGAGTGCTGGAATCGCAAGGGAGTCTCTGCAAAAGGCGTGATAATTGGCGCCCGCGATCCTCAGCGCCGACACCGTGAGCGTGAAACGTCAGCCAAACCTCCACCCCTTAACCTGCACCTCACACCTCGTTTATCCCATACGTGTATACGTACGTGTAGGATGAAAGAGGTGAGTAGCACTCGTGCATGGACACCTCTACATATACAGGGTGTCCTGTTATGAATGGATAATCCAGCAACTGTCGATGGGTCAGATGATGTCCTACTATGTGCTGGAATTTTAGTTTAGTAAAAGTCCCACGGTTTTCGAAATTTTGGCCTTATTTTATGAAAAAAAAATCATCTACTTTTGGGTTTTGCATGCCATTTTTAGAAATGAGACGAATTGACAATAAGTAAGCAACTTTTTAAAGTAATTGGCACGATATGCGTAGTAGACTTTTTTTTAACCGCAGGCTATCAAAGTCGGATGTTCGAATTGGTTTGTATGAAAATTCTGCATGAGATCTTTTTCCATAAAGTTTCCTTGAGGGGTGATATACAGTTAGAATTTTTGAAAAATCAATTTTTTTAAATTTTATTTTCGTAATGTTCATATATTTAAGTACACACACAGAAAATTTCTTGTCAATTACACGCACATTTCTAATTATGTGTCAGAGCGGTCGAAAGTGCTTTGGAAACTTTAAACGCGTTTTTCTCAAAACCGTGTTTTTAAAGTCGGTGAGCAAGATTTCTCGGAAACGCCTGAACCGATCAGTCTCAAATTTTAACACAACCTTTTCGGGTATTTTTTTTTAGTAATTAATCGAAGGTTTTTTCTCACCGATAGAATATTTTCCATTTTATAAACAATTTAAGGCCTACATTTTTGTCACACATCGATGTTTTTTGAGGAGCCGCCATTTTGTCAAAAATTATTATATTGCTTACTCCTTCGATAAGTTAGAAGATAATCCATTATGTTAACAAAATATTTTTGGTTTTTTCATGTTAGATGATCCAGTCCAGAGATATCGTGCCCACCGCAGAACATCTTTTTTTAGAGGTGGTCCCGGAGATCAGCTATAGCAGCTTTCAAAATAATTATTTTTACAAAAAAAAATGTTAAAATACTGTTCAAAGTTATCATAATATGTGTACAAAGTTTTACGTTCACAGATTTAAAGTTCTTCTCAAGAAAAAATCTTGAACAATCGATCTTTTTGGGCCTCCTCACTGTATATAACCCCTTAAGATTTAAGGTTAAAAAGAAGACTTATCGAGATGAAACAAATAACCGAAAGTACTTCTTTTTAGCCGGGTTAAACAAGTTATGATTTGTAGAAATGGCATGCGAACAAACCAAAAGCAGATGATTTTTATCTCGGAAACCGTGGGGCTTTTACTAAACTTAAATTTCAGCATATAGTAGGATATGAACTGACCTATCGAAAGTTGCAGGATTATCCATTCATAACAGGACACCCTGTATATTATTCCTGCACCCGAGTAGCCGTCAGCTCTTTCACGTACGCTCGCGGATTTTGTGCAGTCGCAAAGCCAATCACTCGTTCACTCGTCGGAGGCCAAAAACACTGGAGCTTTATTAAAAGCGTCGCAATAACGACACCACCCTCTCCGCCCGTCAAAAACATTGTTCATCGCGATCACACGGTTTTCTCGCCCGTAATACCATCTGCATTTTCCAACGATCGTAGATCACTACGGTGCGAAAAAAAAGGACAACGATCGTTCCTCCGGGTGATGAGGCACCATGATCGTTATTGTTTTGGAGCCTGATGTGAAAAAATTCTAAACGCAATGGAATTACTGGGGAATTCGAGAGAAAGTCATCTACATTGAGGTAGTTGGCCCAGTAATCGTCACCTTAAGGGGGGAAGATACCTTTAGGCGATGGAAAAGTTGCAGATTTTTGTTTTTTTTAAGGGAAGATTTCTCCACCATTTTTGATACTTCGGGTATGTTTACTACTTTTGGCTGTTACATGGTATTTTTTTATTAATCTTTAAAAATTGCGGAGGTATGGCACGGTCTTCCTTAATCATCCTTAATCAGTTTTTTATTACGAAGAAAAACGTCGTTGTGAAATTTTCGTGTTTGGTACAGTTTTCGAGAAAATATTTCGTTAAGGTTACAAGACGGTATTGTACGGGCCACCGGCATGACGGTTGGTCTAGTAATCGCAATATTAACGTTCCACTGATCGTCACATGCGTTCAAACTGCTTTATCCATTTATGCAAAGGTCCGTAGGCCTTTGCTGACTCGATTGTGTCTGCATAAAGGCCTGCAGAATAATATTTAGTCACTCACAACCACTTAAGTCTCCTCCTTTGATTTTGTTCAAACTCATATGTGTGATAAAGCATTGAAAACTATTCGACACGTATTTTTTTGTCATTCGCGGAAATACGGTTTTAAGGGGGGAAACCACCCCTCAAAGAAAGGCGTGTCCTTCAGTTCACCGATTTGAATGAAACGAAAACCGAAGTTCTTCTAATGGAAAGTGATGAAAAATCCACTATGAAGTATTGAAAAAAAAAATTAAGGGGGGACACGCCTTTCTTTGAGGGGTCGTTTTTTCCCTTAAGAATGATTTTCCGCCGATTAAAAAAAATACGTGTCTTATAGTTTTGAATGCTTCATCACATATATGAGTTTCAACACAATCGAAGGCGGACACTTAAGTGATGTTCCTTGTCAGTCACAATCTTTTTTGTTTTTTATTGAAACAGTTGACAAACAGTTTAAGACAAATTTTTCTCACATGCAATTTTATTTATTAAAAAAATAAAACGTAGTATAGCTATTACATCAGAACTATAATTTTATTGATTTTCAATCATTATATGCAACTATTTTATCATAAAATTTTTGTTTTTATTTTTTCGATCGAGTGATGTTCACCTGTGTGCGAAACGTGCCGAGTGATCGACATGGTCACGACCCAGTAATCGACAACGTTTATTTATCTGTATATCTTTTCACTATCGCGAATATGTGTAAAACGATGACTGGTCCGTGGATTCTTCAAACAACTCTAATTACGGACCCAATAATTCGTATTTGATTTTCTATAAATTAATATTCGATTCATAAGGTTTTTTTGCCAACCTTGTCCAAGTTATTGACAGCCTTGGCGATTGAGGGGTCTTTTCACTTTAGACGCTGAAAAGAAAGGCTGTTTTTATGCATTGTTTGATAGGTTTCGATTATAAATATTGATATAAAAGTTGTTACACTTAATAAATATATTTTCGAAATACATTTAAAAAAATTGTTATGTACTTATGTGACCCAAATAAACTTTAAACGCGTTTTTCTCGAAACAACGTTTTTCGACGACTTTTTGATAAAATCTTCGAAACTATTGAACCGATCTTCATGACATTTTTTCAAAAAACACGTTTTTTTGTTGTTTCGAAAAATGTCCGCCATTTTGTTATTCTTGCATATGTCAAAAATCGTATGATATGCGCTATAGACATTGACATACTGAATTTAAAACGGTTTGATTTTTTCGTTTCGGATGATCCATCTCCGAGATTTCATCAACAGCACAGACCTACAACTGTTGTTGGACTTTTTTTTAACTACCATTTTCATTTATATTCCATATATATAAATAGTGACTTAAATAAATATTTTTTTTTTGTTAATGTATTTCGAAACTGTGTTTATTAAGTGTAACAACTTCTATATCAATATCTATAATATAAACCTATCAAAAAAATTCATGAAAATAGCCTTTTTTAGCGTCCAAAGTGAGAATACCCTTTAAGGGGCCAGTTCACTTTGGAGCCACGAAAAAGACTATTTTTGCAATTTTTTTTGAGGATTTTATAAAATAAATGAATATAAAAGTTGTTTGGATTGATAAATAAAGTCTTGAAATACATAAATAAAAAATTTCAATTCATTTTTATTCATTTTTAAGTACAAAAACTACAGTTTAACGTAACGCCTCAAAAATAGGTGGGCTAGGTAGCTCCATCACAACTCGGCAACAGCTTGTCTGAAACGAAAAAATCAAAGTCCATTAGATTCAGTATGACACCAGCTACAAAATGACCCTCGGATATAAAGTTTTATCAAAAAAAAAAAAATGCCAGATGAAAAACGAAAAAGGTAAAAAAAACGCGCTTTTCGCAGTTTTTCGCAAAAAAAGAGTAAAAATCAAAATTTTAAACTCATCGAGGGTCATCTTGTTGCGAATCATATTTACAATATGTGGTTCAAATTTCAAGAGAATCGGTTTATTAGTTTTAGAGATACGATGGAGCTAGATTTTGAAAACGTTGTTTCGAACAAAACGCGTTTGAAGTTTATACTATGATCGGCCGAGCGCGCTATACGCTCAGGTAGACGAAATGAGGTTCTGACGTTCAGGTAAAAAAAGATACTCAGAGAGCTCGGATTTTCATAAAATTTTGACACAATATTTCTGAATGTATGTACTTTCGAAAACAGTGAAAAAATCGACTTTTCGAAATTTTCAAAGTGCACTGGGTCCTCAACGATTCTTGAATGCGTATACTCACGAGTGTCACAACGCCAATATACCAAAAATCTGCACGAACGACTGATTCTTATCTCAAATACTCATTTACCATGTACACATGACGATCACTGGGACCCTGACGACTACCGGGCCACCTTACCGATCTACAAGAACGATCGCGTCTTCCGATTCGCCGATCGCTGCCGATTTTTTTCCATTTCGGCAGAAGGAGAGCTCACACGGTCCTGGCGATTGAAATTTCATCGAGGAAATTCTTCTCCAGCCACTACGAGAGCGAGAATCCAGTGAAGAATTTTCCACCGGTATCACGGGGGCAAAATGGCGCGGCGCCATGCGGCTATGCAAATCGAAGTAACCCGGGATACAGTTGCGTATGCATCTTATATACATACGTAAGACTTGGGCAAACAACCCTCTCTATATGCATATGTGTATATAGCTGTGTATGTACGTATATATAAACGATATCCTATTAAGATCGGGTGCCAAAGTCTTCGGTGGTGTCGTATACGTGTGCCACGACGGATTATTCTAGGGTCACCAAATCGATTTGTCACTTAGGAGTCTCGACGTTGTATTTACGTTGGCGCCAAAGTCGTGACGAGATCGACGCGGAGCCCTGGGCCCCAATGGCTTGTATACAGTACTAGCCTCAGTGCGTTGCATTCTCGACGCAAAGCTCGATCGTCGATTCCCGTCGGTTTACTCTCGCTCGCGAAAGCTCAGCACTGGGGAAGAGACCGTGAGGCGGGGACAGGGGGGAGGGGAGCAAGAGCGACGGACAGAGGGCAAGAGAGAGAGAGAGAGAGAGAGGGTGAATAAAGCACGTGGGATGGAGGACCGCGAGGCGTGGAAGGGCTTTTCGACGTTACACGTTTGCCTCGTCGCTCAGAGCCCACGACTCACCTTTGCATCAATCAAATGCCCCTCGCCGCGCTCTTTCACCGCGCGTTCCACCATTCCCTACGTGGCTAACACATTTCCAATTTATATTCCAATCGAATTCACGGAAATCTACGCGCAAGGGGCCATCAAAGCTACTCAACTTGTTTCACCTGGGTAAAAAAAGCTGATGGATAAAGAAGACAATGGTGGAAAACGAGAAGGTGCATTTGTTCGATGGCTTAAGATTGATTTTGCTTTTCAATTGTTCGAATCCCATTTTACGATTTGGTAAGAACATTTCTTGCTCCTTTGATATGGATTGGTGGATTTTTAAAATCGCTTGACATTGTAGGCTGTTTGAGGCACATCACTGTGACGGGTAAAAACGATTTTTTTTTCTTCATTTTCTCGAAGTATAGATATTGAGGAACATGTGAAAAAATGTAAATGTAAAAATATTGAACTTTGAACAAGTCACTGACGATTTAGTGAGAGCAGGTAGCGCAACGATTTACGTTGACTAGAACTTTCAATCGCGTTTGTCTCGAAAGAACTTTCCTCGACCCGGAAGTCATAAGTCTAGCTATTATTGTCCGATCTATCGTTGAATATAGCCATTTCTTTTATTTAGTATTTTTCAAGCCCCCAAATATAAGTAAAGATTTCGCTAAAATTACCCTTTTTTTAACACCCGCTATTTTATGATTTTTTTTTTCGAAAAACGCCTGCGTACATCGAGACCTACATTCGTATAGATTATAAAACTTTTGTATTTTTCTTTTTCCGACCAACCATTGTCAAGTTATCGTTCTTTCCGCTGGACCACATTTTTTATACAGAGGCGTTATTGACGTTATTAATCAATGACGTTATTAATTTTTTATTCTTCCAGCTAAAAGTTTACGCGAAATGAGTTCAATGCATACTTAATAACATAGCTTTCTTCCAAATAACAAATAAATAATCCAGTGGACGAAAAAAAAAAACAGGAAAAACTATATTTTTCCACTCATTACAGTGGTGTCAGTTTGAGTGATTTTTTTTAATTCCTCGATTTTCCTTGCGATCGAAACTTGGTCATTTTCATCGAATCGTTCATAGGGAAATCTCCTGTCTGTATTGTTGTCATTAGCGATGGCAAACACTCCTATATCCGCTTGTTCTGTCAATGTCGTCCACTTTGTCAGTAAATGTTCGTAAACGCCATATTAATCGGTACGAAAAACGAGCTCCTTTAAGACGATGAAAAAATGAATGAACGACGATGAACCGAGCCAGAACCTTAAAACATGACCACCAATTCCATCGATTTTCTTAAATTTCACCTTCTTGCTTTTACGGTACCCCTTTTGAGCCCTTTCGGGTAGAAACGCCACTATGGAAACACTGTGCTCGAAATCGATTGGATCTCGAAATGCCGCCTGAATCATTCAGCCGCGATATTTTCTTGATCAGGTGGAGAGGTCCGTAGTTGGACTTTCGGATGTGGTATCGGGAAAATTAATGACTACATCGGACCGGACAGAGTTGTACATCGTCTGTGGTGTGTATTTATGGAAAGACCGATTGCGTATCAATATATAAAGATGTATAGTATATATATATATATATATATATATATATATATATATATATATATATATATATATATACAGGGTGAGGCATGTAAAGTGTTACAGAGCAATAGCACTCAAACTATTGATCATGTCCAAAAATGTTTCAGACAAAAGTTTCAATGTTCGAGAAGGCCGTCATACTGGACCACCCAATTTTTTTATCGGTGTTTGTGGAACCATGTATTTTTTTTTATCACTTTTTTTGTGGAACCATGTATTTTTTTTTCGTTGACATTATTACCGATTTTAAGACGAATTGAGCGACCTGCAACACAAGGTCATTGTAGTCACGCAAAGAATCCATTTCAAAAGTTGGAGTTGACCTTGACGTAGCTTCAGCTCCTCCACCGATAAAAAAAATAGGATGGTCCAGTATGACGGCCTTCTCAAACACTGAAACTTTTGTCCGAAACATTTTTGTATATTACACACTACAGCGAACACAACACTGCTCTTGTAACGGTGCAAAAAACGATAGCTCGTAAATATGTATTACGAAAAAAAATATATTCTTCTATGTCTTCTTCCCTGCATACATTACATTTTCGAACTGAAAATTTATTTTTCATTTCATTTCAAATTTATTTGAAAACAAATATTTAAAAAAACGAAATATGGGCATCTTTGCAGAGCTTGTCATTAACAAAATTATGAATGAAAAAATTTGGTTTTGTACACGATACTATGCACAATAAGTGTACCAAGTTTCAAATTTTTCTCATTAATATTATACTCGGAAAAAAATCATTGATGCGCGGGATAAATACATGTATTTTACATTTAAAATTTCAATCGCTCGGTGGTGCATGTTCAAATTTTCCGAGCGCCTCCAAACTTTACACAGATTTTTTTTGACACACCTTGATTATGTTTTTGGGGTGGCATCGAATTTTTTGCGCTAAAGCCCAAATAACGACCACCCTAATATATATATACACACAAGGTGAGGTATATTGGTATATATATATATATATATATATATATATACTTGTTATTATCGTCCGGCAGTATATTTCCGTCTTGTTCTAAATAACTCACGAAAACAGAACATTGTCGAGGATTCGTGTTCATTCTGTATCATAATCCATTATTTCTGCTGCACTGTTTATTGCCGTATTTATCCTCGATACGACATTTTGTATGTACACACACACACACACACACACACACACACACACACATATATATATTTATACGCCTAAATATATATTTATACATTTGCAATTGCAAGGCTCCTATAAATAGGAGCCTTGCAATTCTGTTCTAAAGGAACCTTCAGGGTCGCTTGAAACAATAGATACTTTTCTTTCTCTCTTCGCGTTCCACTCCTTCCTTTTTGCCCGCGTCCAAGTGTACCCTCTCGAAGATCGATTGAAAATAATATTTCTCCAGAGACCACACCAGAACCACTAACCACGATTATATGCCGCCATGAGTTTACTTGAGTTGCCGTCCCGTGCTGTCTCCCTCAACCCTCTCTGTTCCTCTCTCTCCTCTCTCTCTCTCTCTCTCTCTCTCTCTCTCTCTCTCTCTCTCTCTCTCTCTCTCTCTCCCTCTCTCTCTCTCTCCGCCCTATCGCTCCAAGGTATGGGCCACAGCAATATGGCGTATAATCACTTGAAAACGTGGAAAATTGTTTTCCAGACCGTGGATTTCTGGCTATTGAGAAATTGACTATCGATGCGAAGAATTCGAGCTTCGTATACCATACGCGTACGGGCTATTTCACGTGAAGTACGAAGCTTTTTTGCGTTAACAGTATCACAGTACAGTGCCTCGAGTAGCGGAAGCAACGCTACGAAAAACGACAGCTCGACGATCGTGGAGCAACCCAATTAGGTGAAATTAATTGTTTTTTTCTTGTCAGTTACACGAGGGCAGGGGGAAACTGCGGAAACCTCCGTCGACACGGGCGCGGGTTTTCCTGTCTTTACTTGCACGAGAAAATGATGCTGGTGAAAGTTTCGATGCGTTCGCAGGAGAGCAATATCTCGCGCAAAATATCGTATTTCTAAGAGCTACGAAAGCGGAGCACTCTTAAAAATACTCGGTTCTGTGAAAGCCAGCCCCTTTCGTGTGGAAATTTTTATATATAAGGTGTCTCGAAATGACCGGACATTTTAATTTATCAATAAAACGTATCATTTATTGGAAAAGTGCGAATATTTTTATTTTAACATAAGGTACACACATGGAGGTTATGTGTGGAACACAATATCCGATAAATGGCCGCCTCGTCCCTGTTTGTTCACTCCTATGACGTAATTTTCAATAACATTTTGGCATTATTGCGGACTAATTTCATTAAGGAGGGAGCCTGAATTAGACGCGTCTTTTCGGGAATTTTTTAGAAAGGAAAAAAAACAAGTGAGCACAATAAACATTGAGGTATCATTTCATGTATATTTAAAATGTATAACAAAAGATTTCAACATCGAACAATAAATGACTGCAGATTTATCAGCCTAGTCCATGTGCATCTTGCCACTGCAGTCCCCAATCGGCGGGAAAGATGCAGCTCGTGATTCTTGACTGAAACAAATAAACCAATAATATTTTCAATTGTCATCTATTTTTCTTCTGTGTGAATTAAGAAAAAGCTGAAAAAATCGTCAAATTGTAACGTTTCTCAGGTTTGAAAATAAATGTGTTGAAAAAACACTTTAACGTGGTATAAAAATTCTTTAAAAAGACTTTTTCAACGACTCTTTTAAGGGGCCAGTCTACTTTGAAAATTTCAAAAAATCGAAAGCAAGCAAGTCTTGAAGAAATCGACGATGATGAGCAATCAGAAGGGATTTTGTACGGTGCAGGAATTGCCGATGGAGTTTAGGTAAGAGTTTTTCATAGTATAAACTTCAAACGCGTTTTTCTCGAAACAACGTTTTCAAAATCTAGCTCCATCGTATCTCTAAAACTAATGAACCGATTCTTTTGAAATTTGAACCACATATGGTGAACATGATTCGCAACAAGATGACCCTCGATGGTTTTAAAATTTTGATTTTTACTCTTTTTAATGTTGCGAAAACTGCGAAAAAACGCGTTTTTTACCTTTTTCGTTTTTCATCTGCTATTTTTTTAAATTTTTTATTAAACTTTATATCCGAGGATCATTTTGTACCTGGTGTCATATCAATGGACTTTGGTTTTTTTGTTTCAGACAAGCCGTTGCCGAGTTGTGATTAAACTATAGCTTTTGTACTTAAAAATGAATAAAAATGAATTAATTTTTTAAAATGTATTTCAAGACTTTATTTATCAAGCCCAACAACTTTTATATTCATATCTTTTATATATATATCTGTTTATTTCAAGTATACCCTCTCCGGGTGTTTACATAATTGACCCCCTCCGCCATGTCCATTCGTCTTTACATACGTTCTCTTATATCTACTTATATTCTATTCCTTATTCTTATTCATATCTTTTATAAAATCCTCAAAAAAACATCGCGAAAATAGCCTTTTTTCGTGGCTCCAAAGTAGACTGGCCCCTTAATTCACTTTGAAGAGATTTTCATACTGCATAAAATAAAGTTTGGTTTGATTCAATAGGTCGTTTAGTTTTTTGCTATCACGCCCGCGCATTTTGAAAAATCGCGAAAATGAAAACTGGAGAAAATGCGCTTCAAAGTTTTCAATAGGAGGAAGTATCAATCGCTTCTCTGCTTTTGACCTTGTATCTTCGAAAATATTTACAATTGGCCTCTTTAACTTTGTAAATATATTCTTGGATAGTTTATCTATCGATTCGAGGAATTAAAAAAAAAGATTTTTCGGACCTTCTAATTCAAGCTCCCACCTTAATGGCGCGTCCAATTGCTTCCTCGGGCTCCGGAATGATCTGTGGATCATTGGCATACACTTGTCCCTTCAGAAAACCCCATAAAAAGAAGTCCGACTGCGTCAAATCGCACGATCTTCGTGGTCAATTCACATCGCCGCGGCGCGAGATGACACGAGCATGAAACTTCGTCTGCAATAACTGCATTTTTTCGCCCGCAGTGTGACAGGTTGCGCCATCTTGTTGAAAGAATATGTCTTCCAAGTCCATGCTGTTTATGCCATTTATCTGATATTGTGATCGACACATAACAAGGCGTTTTTAAAATCGTTGTATTCTGGTAAATATGCATTTTTTGTTTTTTTTTTTTTCGTAGAGACGTTTTTTGTAGCAAATTATCCATATTTTATGGCCCTAAATTAATTTTTTGACCTGAACGAAAATCAAATGCCAAAACATTCGTTTAAAGTGGGACACGTTGAAAAATACGTTGAAAAAAATTAAATACGTACGGTCAAAACGACCCAGTATGCACTCAAAGGGTTAAAATATTCGTGCTTTTCAAATAAATAACAAGTTTAATTAATAAATTAAAATGTCAGGTCCTTTTGAGACACCCTTTATTTGTACGTCCGCAGCGGTACAGGAGAGCCGTGCGTAGGTAAAAGTAGAGGCGCAATGAGGATCTGTAATTTTCCGATTAAGAGTCCCTTAAGGGCTTGCGCCAAGTTGATTTTGTATTTAAATATCAGTTTTGGGCTTTCGACGAATTCTGAAAATAAAAAAGTTCAAAAACATTCTCTGAAAACTTCAAGTCGATCCGTTGGAAATTGAGGGGGTTATAGGTACGTTTCGCGAACCGGCGAACTTTAAAGGCGTTTTTCTCAACATTTATTTTTCAAGATCGATAACCACCATATCTCAAAAAATCACTGCAACCGTCAACTCCAAATATTACAAGCTGCTTTTACATATCAAAAAGCACTGGTTGAATGGCGGAATTTTTTGCGATGCATAGTATTTTTTTATCAATGAAAGTAGATCGATTTTTTCACCGAAGATCGTTTCTTGGACTGCGGCCATTTATTCAAAAATCTATATTTTATAAAATTCTTCGTCCAAGCACTAGATAATTTCATGCAAAAACTAAATGCGTTTGATTTTTTTATTTATTTTGGGTGATTTGTTTTCGAGTCACCTCGAAGGACGTTTTTCCTGCAACGGTCTACACAAACCATTGTATCTACCACATTTATAAATATTTTTTAATACAAAAATTGTAAAAAAATTCTTATAACCATACTCTTGAATGTAAAAAATAAATACATTGAAAAACTGTACATATTTTTCAAAAAAAATTCAGAAAAATCCAAATCTTTCCGGTTTCGAGCCAGGTGTGACCCGTTAACGAGCCTAGGTGGGTCAAAAATTGCATTATCCTAAAAAAATGTTATTCGATAGTATCACCTTTGTGCTATATTCCCTGAAAATTTCAATGGGTTATTCCTAAAATTGGATGAGCAATAGCTTCTAGCAGCCGGCCGGGCAACTGATAGCAGCACCATACTTCAAACTTTAAGGCCTAAGGCCACTGTAACGGTCCAAAAAAAAAAGGTTTTTTCACGAATTTTTTGCTTCCAAAATGAAGGTAATTGAAAAAAACTTTTAAGGGTGTTATCGGGCATACATTAAACTTTATTATCAAATTTTTTTACAGCAAAAAAAAAACAAAATGGCGGTTCCACAGCTATCTTCCCGGGGCATGTTTTGCTTGCAGGGCTCCGCGGCACGCAGCACCACTGGTGCACTTTTGAATCTAGAACAAAAAAAAAACCATCAATCTAGAGGGTTATAGCTAGAGAATGTCGATCGGATTTTAAAAAGTATCAATTTTTGTGGATTTGGCGTGCGTTTGAAAAAAAAAATTGATTTTTGACGAAAAAAACGGCTAGTTTTTTGTTAATAAAAAATCAATAAATAAAGTTATTGAAAATCCCGATCGACATTCTCAAGATAATGTTAATGTTCACATCTGGTCAAAATTTCAAGTAAAAAAAATGAAAATTGTTCGAGTGATGCTGCGTGCCATTTTGAAAAACCGTATTTCGAGAAAAACGCGTTTAAAGTTTTGCGAATAGTTTTTTATTGGAAAAAATAAAAAAAAGAAGGTAAAAAAAAATGTACCGTTAGTCTGCAATCCCAGCACCATACATTTGTCCTTCGATGGCCAAATTTTCGTCTGGCAAAATTTACAGTGGCCTTACCCCTTAAACGCGTTTTCCTCGGAACACAGTTTTCAAAGTCGGTGGACATGATATCTTGAGAACCACTTGATGGATGATTTTCAAATTTATACGATATATGAGGAGAAACATTTGAAGGTCGTTGACGATCTCCCTTTTTCAAAATCGATCATCATTTATTAAAAGTTACGTAAAAATGATGGCTTTTTTCATAGATTTTGCATGCTCGAGTTTCATTTCGTCGACGCGTTATTGGAAAAAAATTATTTAAAAAATCAACGATCGTCAACGACTCGCATTTATTGTTAACTTGAATAACCCGTTTGGTTTTCAGATTTCGGATGAACCGTTTAAGCTGGAGAGTGTTCACCGCCAAAGGTCGTGAAAAAAATTTCATCATCTGCCGGCGGCCGTGTTTTTATTGTTTTTTCTGTATTTTTTGTGGACTTTTTTAAAGGATCTCAATATATGTACCTTTGTGTTTAAAAAAAGATACGTTCCTCCTTAATTAACCATTTCCCAGAAAAAAAATTGGATTTTGGCAAATATTGTCGGGCCTCTAAGTAGCTGTAGCCTCTTAAGGTGTCTTTTTACTTTAGACGCTACAACGAAAGGCTATTTTCATGAATTTTTTTGATAGGTTTATATTATAAAAATTTATATCAAAGTTGTTACACTTAATAAATACACTTCCGAAATACATTTTTTTTAAACAGTATTTCTTCAAGTCACTATTCATAGATGAAAATGGTAGTTTAAGAAATGTCCCAAAAAATTGTAGGTTTGCGCTGTTGATCAAATCTCAGGGATGGATCATCCGAAACAAAAAAAATCAAACGGTTTTAGATTCAGTATGTGCTATAGCGCATACCATACGATTTTTTATCGATGCAAAAATAACATAATGGTGGACATTTTTCGAAAAAAAAAACAAAAAAAACGTGTTTTTCACCGTATTCAGGAAAAAAATAGTAAATATCAAAATGTAAAAAAATCCTCGATATGCGCTATAGCTATAGTTGTAAAGAATATGTGATTAAAATTCTATAAGGATCGGTTCAGTAGTTCCGAAGACTTTATCAACAAGCTGTCGAAAAACGTTGTTTCGAGAAAAACGCGTTTAAAGCTTGTTTGGTTTACATAAATACATAATTTTTTTAAATGTATTTCGAAAGTGTCTTTATTAAGTGTAACAACTTTTATATCAACATCTATAATTTAACCTATCTGAAAAAAAATCATGAAAACAGCCTTTTTAGCGTCTCAAAGTGAGAAGACCCCTTAATTTCGCGAACACTGCGCGCAACCAGGAAATGTTGCAATACTGAAAGTGACAAAACGAAATACTTTTTTGTCCCGGATGTCGTTTTTAATTCAATACTATTCCCGGAGAATACCTCGCGACGAACGCGCTTCGTCTTCACAAACTCGATTGCCGATATTGTTTATTGCATAGGGTCTGATGCACATTTTCCGATGACGTTCTTCCTTACACTTCCATCGTCCTCGTTTCTGCTTCGTTGCCCAAAATTAACCTCGCTATTAAAGTATCGAAAACGACGACAATTATCGCCATAATCATTTTGACAGTGTACAGTGAATGGCGAGTAAAAATTCAACGTGCGACGGAAATGGAAAAGAAAATATTGGAGTACACGAGAGATCCTTGAGCGTCTTTCGGACGTGCTGTCATTCCAATTTGCCCAGGAAATGGTAACGGAATAGGAAATGTTCTTATTTCGGATTAACAGAGTTCGATCGTTCCGCAAATACTCATCGCGGATCGACGAAGTTAATGGCATCTTTGATTTTGGTACGTGAGCGGAAACGGTCTCGATGTAATTTCCCAATCTGCACGACATCAAAGTCCAACGGGACTGAACGAATATCGTGCACACGCGAGTAAGCCCCAACGGGCTACAGTCAAACGTCTCGTGTAATCCAAATCTGCGAAGTACACTGTACACAGCGTACACTCTCGTGACTCGACGATCGTCGAACGATCGGAGAAACCTGGACAATCAGCTCTACCGTATCGATGAACGAACGAAATTATTTATTTTTCCACTCACTTTTTCAGCATGTCGGAACGTCGGGTGAACTCGCCCGGCCTACCGTTATTTCCGCTTGTAAGTCGATAAAAAAAAGGATTTCGATACCACTGTTTGTCCGGGGCATGTGTACGGTTTTATCCGACAGACAGTCGAATTGAAAATGCCATGGAAAGGAGAAGGAGACGATACACAGGAATTGCGGGTAGATACAAATTGCACTATCGATGAACGGATCAACCTCAAAATGTGGCTGACTCGGCGGTTATAATTACGTCCCGTGACGAGACTCACATTTTCCAAATAGTGGTAATGAAGAATACATTTTTATAGTAGGTCGAATTATTTTTATATTTTATCAATTAAACGATTCGAAAGAAGGGCAAATATATTTCTTCTAGGTAAAATACGCATCTGTATATAAATTCAAGACATGAATATACATCGTTGAGGAGTGGAAAGTTACAATTAGAAAAAAATACGGCCGACAAGTGTGGGGTAAAAAAAATAGCATCTTAGAAACCCACAAGTGCATACAAAGGTATAGTAGATTTTTTTAATTACAATTTATTTTCATACAGTTGCAAAAATTACAGAAGTTGTTCATTTATGAAAGGCAGTTGAAAATTCTAGAACTTTTCAATTTATTGAAAGCAGTAGAAAACTATAAAAAAATTTTTTTGATAATAGGCAGCTGAGGAGTATAGAAATTTTTAATTTATACAAGGCAGTTGAAAATTATAGAAAGGTTTAACTTATAAGAGACAGTTGAAAATTCTAGAACTTTTTAATATATAAAAAGCCGTGAAAAATTATAGAATTTTTTATTCATAAAAGGCAATTGAAAATTATAGAAAGTTTTGATTTATAAGAGGCAGTTCAGAATTATGGAACTTTTTTATTTATTAAAAGCAGTTCAAAATTAAAGAAATGTTGTATTCATAAAAGGCAGCTGAGAAATATAGAAATGTTTCATTCATACAAGGCAGTTGAAAATAATAGAACTTTTTAATATATAAAAAGTAGTTAAAAACTATAGAAATGTTTAACTTATAAAAAAAATAGTTGGTAATTATAGAACCTTATTACTTGTAAAAAGCAGTTGACAATGATAGAAACTTTTAATTTATAAAAGTTATTCGGAAATTATAGAAATATTTGACTTATGAGAAGCAGATGGAAATAATAGCATGTTTTTATTTATAAAGGGCAGTTAAAAATTATAGAAAGTTTCAATTTATACAAGGCAGTTGAGAATTACAGAACGTTGTTATTTTACAAAAAGCGTTTGAATATTATTTTTTTAAATGTATCCATAAAAGGCAATTGAAAATGGTAGCAATTTGAAATTTACAAAGATTAGTTAAAAAATTATAAACATTTAAAAAAATTGAAAAACAGTTAAAAACGATAGGAATTTTTTATTTATAGAAGACGGTTGAAAATTGTGGAAATTTTTAATCTATAAAAAGCAGTTGAAAATTATCTACATTTTTTATTTATACAAAGCAGTTCAAAAGTATATTCCTACGGGTAGAAAATCCTGTACATGGTAATCATGAAATCCCGATCCGTGAATACATCATTGAACTTGTGAACCACGCTGAATTTTTACCCACGAAGGAGAAAACAGGATTTATAGTTCACCGAACAAAGAAAAGAAATTTTCTTTAACTTGATCTACGTCCGAAAGGATCCTTCGTTAGGAAGTCCACGATACATTTATTCTGGCCACTGTGTATCGGCGCCGGAAACGGATTACACAATGCACATCCAGTCCCAAGGAATTTCGAACATCTCTGGCCGTAAAAAAAATGAACGGAGACAACAACAAAAAAAACTGGTCGCCTTGAATGCGCGACAAAAACGTGTCTATACGGTATAATATATGCTATACCGTCGCCAATTCGTATGCGGAGCAAGAGTCAGCGAAATAAAATCTCCCTCTCGAGGTATAATCCGAGCGAGAGATCGAAGTGTAGAAATCGGATCGACACTTCCGGTGTCTAGTGCGTCGACTACTCCGATAACTGCATCATGCATGTTCTTCTTTGCAGTGTATACTTCGTTTCTTTCGCTCCCACCGCACAAAACTCGATACATGCTCCGGCTGTTTCGTCGACAAGCCCCTGAATTTGCGAAAATTCGCGCACGCACGAGAACGTACACGTGGAGACCGAAAGCTCCAATCTGCAGACTCGATTCATTTTTCTTTTTCCAACTCACGTATGGGAGTTCTATTTTAAAATGGACCTCACAAATATCGACTTATTCCGAAGTTGATTAAGGCCTTAGGCCACAGTAGCGGGTATAAAATCATGTGCGAATTTAACAATTTTTTTTGCATGAAAAAGTGATTCAATCATAAAATTAATTGCACATCTATTTAGTATGGATATGAAGCTGTTAGACTGTTTTTTCGATGTACGAAATGGCCGTTTATTCGAAACTTCTCGATACACCTTTTTTCCAATTGGCGTGACAAATAATTTTAACAATTTTGACTCGATTTACTTCAAATTCAAAAGTCACGTTCCTAATTGCATTTCGCAGAGAAGTACATATGGAATTTCTGATTAATGGAAAACTTTTCATTTTATGAGCAGTTATAACGAAATTTTTCACTGAAAATTAATTTCTCAAGTTCAAATACCGACAAGTTTTGAATAAAACAATATATTTTAAATTCCGTAATTCTCTAGGTATTCTAATGTAGATTGACGAGAATTTTTTTTTTTCTAGGTAGAAAATTGTGGATGCCAAATGCCACGCCACGGAGCGCCTAAAAAAACGATAACAAAAAAAATATTAGTGGTCGACCATTTAGTACATCGAAAAAAAGTTGTATATTTTCTAACAGCTCGATATTCATACTAAATAGATGTGTAATTAATTTTATGAGTGAATCGCTTTTTCATACGAAAAAAAAATTGTTAAAATCGCACATGATTTTATACCAGTACTGTGGCCTAAGGCCTTAAAGAATTTCCACAGAGAATATATATATTTTTTTCGTTCGAAGAATGCCAATGATGTATTTTTATATTTTTTTAACTTACAAATACATATTTTGGAACTCGTACTTTATGTTTTATTTAAAAATAAAACCTAAAAAAATCGTTCTTCAGCAGTTGGTTAAAAAATTTCCGAGAAAAATACTTTCTTTTTTTGGATAGAGGGATTCAGAGAATTGATTTTTTTTTATTTTCTCTACTCAATTTTTTTGTTTTCCCTTTAGATTATTTTTTTTCTCCCGTCGATCGAGTACATACGTCAGGATAGTATTCAGAAAAGCAAATTTTGCGAACGACTTCTGTTTAAAAATGAAATATCGAAGAATTGGTTTTGCAATAGTTGAATTATAATCTTTCGTGACGATATGTTTCTTTCTGATTGAAGAACTTAAGGTATTCCTTTTACGAACTCGAGTATTTAACAATTCACAGATTTTTGTCGACAATGAAGTAAAAATACATCCTGGTATACTCGTGAAATTTCAGCCAAGTTGCCGAACTTTTAACAAAAAATTACGACACTAAAAATCGTCTCATTTATACGGCACTTTATGGACATGTCACACTGGTCACATTTCTATCTATTAATTTATACACTAAATAACTCTAGATGCCTGATATAAAATCCTGACATGTGTAAAAAGTGCTAAAGATTACGTAACGATAATAAAAACAGGGGGTCTCCGAATGTTTAGAGAAAATATTAATGATAAAACTTACAAAAATGCGACCAGCAGAAGAACTTAGGTAGACGCGACTTTTCAAAGAAAACGTGAAAATGCCTAACTCGTTTATCGTTCCCAAACAGTTTATCAGTGGGTATAATAATTTATTGTAACTTATTTTTATTAAGCGCCACTGTGATTTACCAATGATCCAGAAGGGGCCTCCTTATGCCCCCACGAAATACGGCCCTCCGCGAAAGGAATACCTTGACACATTTATGTTTCTATTTCCTCCACCCCATAATTTTATTTTTTATTTTCTATATCTTTTTTTACACACATCATTTAATGCCAATTATTTATATATTTATAAAATAAAATAAAATGTCTAAATCTACCAAATTTACGTGATTTTTTAAATTCCAGTTGATCGAGGGGTATATTAATTGATTGTGACTTATTTTGATTGGGGGGAAAATCCTTTTTGACGCGCCAAAATAAGTAACTTTTCATCCATTTTTTTTAAGGTGATAAAATAATCGCATCATTTTTCAATTTTGACATTATCTTATTACAACCTTCAAGTGATAATTGTATATTTTTTTTCGTTCTTTAAAAAAAACAAATCGGCGGCGTTATAGTGTAATCCTTCAGGCGTCATTATTGGAAGGTTATACCTAAGATTTTACGGTGATCGCGTAAATAAATTACTTTTTTGGGGTAAAAATTGTCGATAAAATGGTAAAAAATATGAGAATTTGACACCAAAGCCTACTTAATTTTTAATTCCATCCTTTTTTATATTTTTATAGGCATATCCTTCCAATAATTTTGTAGTGAGAAACCTAAAATTTCAGCCAAATCGATCCATAACTTTTTGAGCAATAACATGAGCAGTTTTTCATAAGACGCCTAGAGGAATACCTTATAACGCCGTCATTTTGTTTTGTTTAAAAAGAAAAAAATGTAACACTTAAAAGTTGTAATAAGATAATATCAAATTTGCGATTTATAGTATTAAAATATAATAGAATAGAATAATATCAAAATAATGCGATTATTTTATCACCTTCAAAAAAAATTCACGAAACATTACTCATTTTCAGGCATCCAAAGGGATTTCCCCCCTCAAACGCCACGGTAATTTACCAATAATTCAGAAGGTCCATCCTTATGCCCCCACATAATACGGCCCTCCGCGAAACGAATACCTTGAAACATTTGTATTTCTATTTCCTCCACTCCATGCTTTTATTTTTAATATTCTTTTTTCCCCCACATAATTTAACGCCAATGGAACTCACACTTTACAAATGAGTTCGATGCTAAAACGGAACTTCGAAAAACCCAGTAGTTCATTATAAAATTACCACAAAAAAAAATTCCCACCACCATCAAACATTTTTCTATTTTTGCTACTCTATTTTTTAATTTTCTAGCTCGTTTATTTTGTACGCATACAATTTAAGTACGTCTGTCAGCTTGGTATTTTAGAACTGACGACAACTTCCGCATCCAACGTTCTCGGATTTCATTTTCGCGAAAATTTAATATTTCCTCTGTTGTCTGTCAGCTCTTTCTCCCCCCTCCCCCTCTCTCTCTCTCTCAGCCTGCCTTTTCGTATCTCATATGATTTTCAGAGAATAGCAAGAAAGCCAAGAGCCACGGGAGTGAGTGGACCGTAACAGAAATAATTGAGACAACCGCACGGGGACAGCGTCCGCTCAGTTGCTCTTTGGTCGATTGCCAAGTAGCGACTCCGGGCTCTCACTTTTCGGCGGACGACCCGCGGCATGCCCGAGCTATGGCGCTATACGTGTGCATAAACGTATAAATATATTGGTGCATTCGCAGATGCCGCGGAAATATTATGTCTTCTCCGAGGACCCTTAAATATTCATTGTTTTCATAAGGCGACCGGGTGTGTGTGGGCGTCCACGTGTGTGTTCGCCTATTGCAGCAGCAACGAAAACAATCAGTAAAACGTTTCGCTCACCCGCGTTTGAAACGCATCGCCCAGCTTTCGGTCAGCCTCGAGCCCCGGCAGGAAATGCTTTTTCCCACTTCCTCCAGTGAATTTTCAACCTCAGAATGTGCCAAAGTCGACTGTTGTAATTTCGTCTCGCAGCGACATGGACAATTTTCCCAATGACAGTAATTACGAGTGAACAACATTTATCGCAGGTCAATCAACGGGTGAATCAATTCATCAAAAACGCATTTTTTGTCCACTGCAATTAAGAATATAATTGATAAGGCCATTTTTGAAGGGATTATATGACTGTGCGTGAAAATTGCAACTTTTTTGTTTCGTTTTGCGGTAAGCAAGTACGTAATAAAAAGAATTAAAGGGTCTTTCTCTTAAGACGCTAAAAAAAGGATATTTTCGTGAATTTTTTTGATAGGTTTTTATTATAGATATTGATATAAAAGTTGTTACACTTAATAAATGCACTTTCGAAATACATCAAACATTTTTTGTATGTATTAGTGTAACCAAAACAAACTTCAAACGCGTTTTTCTTGAAACAACGTTTTTCGACGGCTTGTTGATACAAACTTCGATACTACTGAACTGATCCTTATGAAATTTTTCACCACCTATTCTTTACAACTATAGCTATAGCGCGTATCAAGGATTTTTTTCAATTTTCATATTTACTAATTTTTTTGCCAAAAACGGTGAAAAACACGTTTTTTTCGAAAAATGTACGCCATTTTTTTATTTTTGCATATATCAAAAATCTCATGATATGCGCTATAGCCATTAACATACGGAATCTCAAACCGTTAGATTTTTTTGCTTTCGAACTGTCCATCTCCGAGATTTCATCAACAGCGGAGACCTACAATTTTTTAAAGACATTTTTTAAGTACCATTTTCGTTTAATGTATTTATTAAGTGTAACAACTTTGATATCAATATCTATAATATAACCCTATTTAAAAAAATCATGAAAATCGCCTTTTTAGCGTCTAAAGTGAGAAGACCCCTTAAACATAGGAATATTCTAGCCAAAGCAAAGCAACCATGCGTCCAGGTCTAATGCATTTCTGTAACTTTGAAGAGATCTGATTGTGAGTTCAGTTTAGGTTTGACTCACGTCGCTTTTTTCAATTCCAAAGCTCTTCCAGTGAGATCTTTAGGGCAGAAGGGGCAAGTTGAGTATTGAGTCATTGCCCAGTTTTCGATATCTGTATGAGGCAGACAGGCGTGTGTTTAAAAACTCGAGCCAAATTGACAGCTAAATTTCTAATGGAGGCCTCGTGACCCATCTTCTTCAGTTCTATCAGGCGTTCGCAAAAGGCCAATTATAGGAACAAAATGTATAACGTATTCATGGTATCTTTCGATCAAAGCTATCTTTCGATCAGGTAGTCCGCAGGTACTACAGTCGAACCTCGATATAAGCAAATCCTCGATATAACGGATATTTGTCCATTCCCTTCCTATTGACACCGGAAACCTTCATAAAACGACATAATAATGTACATTATGCTTTAATCGCTAATTGCTTGTAAAAATTGCTCTAATAAAGAAAGAAAGCTTTAGCTTTCTTTCTTTAAAAGAATCGCTAATTGCTTGTAAAAATTGCTCTAATAAAGAAAGAAAGCTTCAGCTTTCTTTCTTTAAAAAATATCCCTCCATTTATAGTAGTAATATATATTTTTTAAAGAACATATTAAGGAACATGATCTCGCCATAATGAAACCTCAATATAACGAAAATTCGACATCACGAACTTCCCTAGAGATTCGTTATATCGAGGTTCGACTGTACCTCAAAAAGATCTACGAACAAGCCGAAATAACGTTATCAATATGTGATGAACAGTCTGGTCCGCCGGATACCCAAATAAATACTCCATCACTGATCATTGAACAGCAAGCGGGTTACGACTACGATAACCGAAATCCACTTCGTACTTCATCGACGGGCTGTGCCTAGTTGTAACAGTCGAAAATGGCTAATTTTTGGGAACTTTTTATAGAAAACCGTGATGGTAAATTTCTACAAAAATTAGGTATTCGAAAAAGTATCATCTGAAGAATACTGTGTAACTTTTTTGTGTAAAAATATTTAATTATAATCGATTTACTGCCGACGTCCGGGAAGCACCCCTCGAAAACGTCTTTTGCGGGGAGCAATGCCCTTCCGAACCAGGTCATCTAATATAAAAAATCAAACAGATGTCGTTAGTATGTTAGGTTATCGAAGTGTGTTAGGTTATGATTAAGGCCTTAGGCCACAGTAACAGGTATAAAATCATGTGCAAATTTAACAATTTTTATTCGTATGAAAAAGTGATGCACTCTCGAAATTAATTACACATCTATTTATTATGAATATCAAGCTGTTAGAAAATATATATATGTATTTTATTTCGGTGTACAAAATGGCGGACTACTAATATTTTCTCTTGTTATCTTTTTTTAAGCGCTCTGCGGCATCTAGTGACAACCAGCATCTACCATTTTTTACCTAGAACAAAAAACAAAAATTCTCGTCAATCTACATTAGAATACCTACAGAAGTACGTACGGAATTTAAAAAATATTGTTTATTCAAAAGTTGTAGGCATTTCAACTTAAGAAATGATTTTTCAGTTAAAAATTTCGTTATAACTGCTCATAAAGTGAAAAGTTTTCGATTAATCAAAAATTCCGTACGTCTTTCACTGCGAAATGCAATTAGGAACATAACTTTTAAATTTTAAGTAAATCGAACGAAAATTGTTGAAGTTTTTGTCACGCCAATTGGAACAAAGCTGTTTCGAGAAGTTTCGAGTAACCGGCCATTTTGCACATCGAAAAAAAAAAATACATATATTTTTTAACAGCTTGATATTCATACTAAATAGATGTGTAATTAATTTTATGAGTGAATCAATTTTTCATACACAAAAAAATTGTTCAATTCGTACATGATTTTATACCCGTTACTGTGGCCTAAGACCTTTTGAAGGAATTTTCGAAATATCGAATTGAAAAAAGAATGGCGCATGTTCAAAGTGAGAGTCTTGATTTTTGGGAAAAAAGTGGCATTTTTCGCTCATCCAATCAAAAGTATACATCGAAAAAAAATCCTTCGATGAAATACTATATTTTTACATCAAGAAAAAGCTCTATAAATTTCAGAAAGATCAAGTTTTTGACATATTTTTCTCGCCGACTTTGAAAACGTCTTTTCAAGAAAATAAAAGGGTTTAAAATTTCGAACCAAGCTCTGACAGTTCCGACGGGCATCAACATCACAGTTAAGAAATCTGTCAATTTTGATTCGGTCATCTTGAAGCTATCAGGGAATCCTTATCAGATGATTTACTGTCAAAATTTATTGGTTTTGAAAAAAAAATCTTTCTAAAAACAAGCTTTTATTCGTAAACTATTGAATAAAAAAATGAAAAATAATGTTTAGTGTATTAAATTAAATAGTAAAGCTGAACTGTATACTATAATCACTAATCAAAGGCGAATGCAGTACGAACTTAATAAAACTTACATAAACATAGAACTTTTGAATTTTTAAATATTTTCTTCAATGCTTGGGGCTTCATTTCAAGTGTAAAGACGTTTCACGCCGTAAACTCTTATACAAATATTTAATTTTTATAACGTTCTATGTTTATGTAAGTTTTATTAAGTATGCACTGCCTGTGCCTTTGACCAGTGACCAAAGATAGGGTTCTTGTGTAGCTCTACTACTTAACTTCATACACTAAATATTATTTTTTACTTTTTAGCTCAATAGTTTATTTTAAAAAAGCTTGTTTTTAAAAAGATTTTTACGTTTATTTTATTTTACACTTCTTAGTATTAGAACTTGTTTATTTATTCGCCATGCGAATATTTATACCCCACGCCATTCAGAAATTGGCTTGATAAAAAACCATGCCTTAGGTCATGAAGATTTCGCGAGAAACTTTGTAATAGTGTAATTATAAATAGTGCTCAAGTCAACAAAGTTAATGAGCCCAATCTCGATTGTCCTACCATTTGCCATTAGGAAATTTCAGTTCCCACCTCCCACCACCATTATCAGACTCTCGTTATCATGTGTAATGAAAAGTGCTCACGATAACAAAACAAATGAGCACAAACTCGACTGTCCTAACATATGTCATTATGGAGTTCCAGTGTCCAGCTGCCACCTCCATCATCAGATCCTCGTCACCACGTATATTGGAATTGTGCTCATAATAACAAAACAAATTCGCACAAACTCGACTGGCCTCGTACACGCTATTAAGGAGTTGCATTGCCCACCTCCCACTTCCATCATCAGACCAGCTACACGGTACGAACGAAGCAAGTTGAACAAAACCTTGTAAAAAAGTAATTCTCGACACTCACAATTAGACATAACCACTAGGGTGGTTCAAAAAAAATTAATTTCTTTTTCGCGGTACTCAACGGAAAATGTTCCTACGTTATGAAAAAGTAATCCATACAAAATTTAAGAGGTCTAAACAGTTTTGTAGGTAATGCTCAAACGACGTTTAATTCTTTTTCTTCCGATTTTTCGTCAATTTTTTTCCCCGCCAATAGACATCATAATAATAGAATTCACATGATCTACCCAACTTATGTTGAAAGAGATTTTCGTTGAGCGTTTGAGTTTGATTTTTCCGTAAATAATGTTTTTTCAATGCTGCCCACTCCAATCGTGATTTTTGTAACCTTTTGAAATTGATGCAAGGTTGAGAAATTCCTATTCCGGTTTCGCTCCAAATATTAGTTATTTAGTCGATAACGTTTCGTGTACTCTCTCGAACAGAAAATTTAAGAGTATTATGATGGTGAAAGAATATACTTAATGCTTCTCTATTCGTGGTAATTTTCGCTCCCCAAATTCTTCGATTTCCGATCCAATCAGATGAATTTCGGCACTTTCACCATCGTCCAAACCCGCGCTCATTTTTTACATTTTTATTTTTACGTGTACTGTGATGTACCTCAATACAGCAACTACTGGAAACAGTCAAATGAATCGCGAAAAGAACTCACGGACAGACAGAGAAACGAAGGTGCAGTAGCGTCAATAGCGCCGTGGTTTGTAACTCTCGAATCCGTATGACTTTGTTTTCTTACTCCAAAACAACATATTACTCCAAAATACGCATACTTGTTGGACGTTCAGTGATGTAAACACCGTGTTCTTGTTCGTCAAGTGGTTGATACAATATTGATTCTCAATCTACAAATACAAATTGTTTATGGTAAAAAAAATATATAAATAAAAATTGTGTATTGTCACAGAAAAAATTAAATCAAGACTTACATAGGATCGTGCACTAACACTTTCTGCATAGAGATAACAAAAAATCAATACTCCGATAGTCACGAAAAACAAACATGAAAAAGGCGTTTGAGCACTAACTAAAATATTGTTTAAAATCCTCAAATTGTGCAAAACTTTTTTTTTCTTAACATACTCAAGTTTTCCGTTGAGAAAAAAAATCGAATTTTTTTAACCACCCTAATAACCACTCAACCATCTGATAAGTTCGTAAAATGCACGATAAGAAACGGTAATCCATTGGAGCTTTTGAATTTCAGTACCGCGACGTAAATGGCACGAGGTCGATCGAGAATTCGAGAGGCTGTAGACGTTTAAACGGTAATCCATTGGAGCTTTTGAATTTCAGTACCGCGACGTAAATGGCACGAGGTCGATCGAGAATTCGAGAGGCTGTAGACGTTTACAGAAATATATTGTTAACCTCGGGCAGACTAGATCTAATTATAAACCGATCCCCGGATTACGACGGATTCATGGCAATTGTGATGGTCGTACAACGAACTCGTGGATGCAACACTTATGTGGCCCTGTGCCCTTTGGTATCGAGGTATCATTAACGCGAAGGCTTTTCGACTGAATACGCACACTCGCTTAGTGCAAAGCATTCACAGCGATAGACAAGCATCTCTGGGCAGTCGGTGCTCGAATTTGCCATTGGTGATGGATGATTTTAGCTGAGTTTCCACGAGCGAGCACAATTCGAGGCCGCATGGAGACGTAAGCTGGAAGCATAAGCGACGCCACCCAATACGATTCTGTGCGTGCAGTCACGATGCAAGCTCTACAGTGGTGTCGGTGATGCTTTATGGCCCCCCGCGGTGAGGAGGAGGGCAACGCGGCTGTGTGGGTGAGCAGGACCACCTTGTTTAATTGCTAGCAACAGGTGACGCCGCAGCTTTCGACTGACACTTTGGCTCTCGCCTCTTTGGTGTCTCGCTCGACGAACTCGCGATTCGCAGCTGGAATATACATGTGTGGGTGGGGGGGTATGTTTTCAAATACATACGTACATAAGTACATGGATATACGTATATATAGGGTGTTCCGGCTCAACTCACAATCAGACGGCTATTTCCCTCGCCATCGTTGATTATACATTTCCATAGTGGAAAACTTCACTCCTGGTGGCAGAAAAAACATCTGATTTTTTTCAACGTTTTCCCCCCCATACCTTGCTCTTCTGCGGCTGCGAAAAATCGAAAAGTCAAATCGGACCATGTTGAAATCCTGAAAAAATGTTGATACTTTTTAGACCTGTTTTATGCATTTGTCACTAAAGCCCAACTAGTGCTTACGATATTTACTATTTTTTTGTGAAATTTCGATTTACATCACAGCCGAATAGAATTTCATCTGAAAGCATATTTTTAAGTTTTTTTACAATCACAAGACGGAAAAAGTAGTCATCTGCACTCCAAACTGTGATAGCTGTCTGGGTTGAACTGAAATTCCCTATATGGATACAGGTTCTTAAGAAGAACGATGCAAAACCTTAAGGGGGTAATGAGTCATCTAGTTAAGAACATATCTAACCAAGGTTACTTTAGTCCAAAGTGTAAGGATTTTGAGTTATCATGGTAGGTATGATTTCTGGAAAGTTTCCCACAATTCGGTACTAACTCGCTCATAATGTTCAAACAGACAATAATTGTAAGTAAAAACTGATTTGCGTCTTAGCTTAAAGGGCTATACCAGTGTGACACTCAAAAATTCGATTTTTTTTTGCCTTTCTCGACAGTCCATTGTATGGGCCAGGTATAGCTGATTAGCAGTTTTTATGGCAAATATCATTTTATCTTGCAAACATCAATAGTTAAATCTTTAAACGCATTTTCTCGAAATGAGATTTTACAAATTTGCTGACATTGTAACTCAAAGAGCAATTATCCAATTGACTTGAAATTGGAACTGAGTACTCTTGAATATAGTACTATTGAACTATTGAACTTAGTACTCTTGAACTAAGTACTCTTGAATATATTATAGGATATAAAATAGTTATGAAAAACGTGTCGAAAAATAGAAATACCTCCTATGTTAATGCTATTTTACAAAAATCATTAACATAAGAGGTAAACGAGTTAGTACCTGATTTTGGGAAATTTTCCAAAAATCATACTCACTATGATAACTCGAAATCCTTAGATTTTGGACTAAGGTAACCTAGGTTAGATATGTTCCCAACGAGGTGGTCCCCTTAAGGCTTTGCAGTAAACCTCCTTAAGGCTTTACATCTACCTTCCTAACACCCTGTATATGTGAGGGTCTGTCGATAAAAAAAGAAAGACTGTTCGTATCTTTTCCTCTCAGTCAATATTAAGGTAGTCCTGTCGCGGAGGGCCGTATTCTGTGAGCGCATAAGCAGGGCCCTTCTGAATCATTAGTAAATTACAGTGGCGCTTAATGAAGATAAGCCACAATCAATTATCGTACCCAACGATAAACGGGAATAAAAATGTTGTATACATTTTGTAGATTCAGACATTTTTACATTTTTTCTGGAACTCGCAATTGCGAAAATTCTTTTGCTAGTCACATGTTTCTATGTTTTATCATTGATATTTTAAACATTTTGCGACAACCTGTTTTTATCGTCAGTGCGGAATCATTAAAATTGTTCACATATATTGATAAGTTTATGTCAGATATCTAGAGTTATTTAGTACCAGGGTTGGGCATATTCGATTTTTTTTTAATTCTAGAATAATGAAGAAACTTATTCAAAAGTCGTTCCGAAAATGAATTAAGAATCCCACTGGATTCAGTATTCATTCCGAAAATGAATAATGAATGCAGCTCAATTCAGTATTCGTTCCGAAAATCAACAATGAATCCTACTGGATTCAGTATTCATTTCGAAATGAACAATGAATCCAACTGAATTCAGTATTCATTTTAAAATGAACAATCAATCCTACTGGATTCAGCATTCATTTCAAAATGAATAATGAATCCAACTCAATTCAGTATTCATTTCAACATAAGTAACGAATCCAACTCGATTCAGTATTCATTTCGTATTCGGATATCATCAAATTGAATCATCTGAAAAATGGACAATGGAAATGCGACAAATATAATGTCCCATTTCTACCCCCATTTCTTCAATTGCAAGATACTAAGAGCGCGATTTTCCTTGGGTAAGAATAATGTAATAGAACGATAATGTTTCAAAATAATAAACATGTTTTCTGTCAATTTTTCCAGATTATTCAATTTGATGATATCCGAATACGGAATGAATACTGAATCGAATCCGATTCATTACTTATGTTGAAATAAATACTGTATGCAGTTGGTTTCAGGATTCATTTTGGAATGAATACTGAATCCAGTAGGATTCATTATTCATTTTCGGAACGAGTACTGAATCGAGATGGATTCATTATCGAAAAAAAAATTAATATCCATCTGACATATATTCGGTATACTAAAATTTCCTACTCGAATACTAAAAGTATTCGAGTAGAAAAATAATACCGAATATATGTCAGATGGATATTAATTTTTGTTATGCCCATCTCTTTTTAGTACATAGATCATAAGATAGAAATGTGGCCAGTATGCCATATCTATAAAATGCCTTATAAATTAGACGATTTTTAAAGTCGAAATTTATTTAAGTCCGGTAACTTAGTTTAAAATGTTTCTAGTATACTAGGATCTATTTTTACTCCATTATAAATGAAAATCAGTTAATTTTTTAATATTCGAGTTCATGAAAAGAATACCTGATGTATGGAACAAAATCATGCCAAATTTGGGCTATCTGATTCACGTCTAAATGTAACTGTGGCATTGGATCATATGACTTTTTGATTTGTACGGAAAATTCGCCCTTTATCTTAAACTAGAATGATTTATGAATTAATATTTGACAAATTTGTTCAAAAGTTTCCAAACATTACTAATTCAGAGCGATTTCTTTCCAATATACACATCACTTTGCAATCACGAGCAATTGTAGCTATTTAATAAATGACATTTTATTTTTGGACTGCATGCATGTTTAATAGCTATCATGAGGGTAGAAAAACTGAAATCAATAAAATTGAAAAAGGTTTCTGTAACTAACAGTCGCGTATGAAAATCTTTAATTGGGTCTGAGAAGTATTAATGAGATGTTGAATTACTCGAGTTTGAACGTCGCGGGGAATAATTCATGAATTAATATTTTACAGATCAGTTTCAATTCTTAAGGCTTACAAATGCGAAGAGACTTTTTAAAATCGATATATCTATATATACATTGAATAAAATAATTCATGAATTGATGTTTTACAGGTCTGTTTAAAAATTCTTAAACCTGACAAATTAAAAGTGATTTAAAAAAATCTTCACGTGATTGTTTTTGAGCAATTTCCGCTATCCAAAGAAGACTTCTTCATTTTCGCAATGCATGCATTGCTAATAGCCTCCATGAGCGTAGAATAAATGAAATCAATATTATCGGAGAAAGTTTTTTAAATAAAAAGTCACATATGAAAATCTTTAACTGGATCTCCGAATTATAAATGAGTTGTTGAATTACTCGAATTTGAACGTCACGAGGAAATGTCTTGCGTAATTCGAACGTAATTCACGAAGAAATGTCTTGCGCAATTTGAACGGGACGAATTTGTCCGGCGCTGCCACTTGGACTAGAGTTAGGGAGCTGAAAATTTGCATGAATTTTTCCTGTACTCGAAAGTAATGTTTTAAGGGATCTTCTCACTTTAGACGCTAAAAAGGCTGTTTTCATGAATTTTTAGATAGGTTTATGTTATAGATATTGATATAAAAGTTGTTCCACTTAATAAATACACTTTCGGAATACATTAAAAATTTTTTTAATGTATTTATGCAACCCAAACAAACTTTAAACGCGTTTTTCTCGAAACAACGTTTCTCGACGGCTTGTTGATAAAATCTTTGAAACTACTGAACTGATCCTTATGAAATTTTAACCACATATTTTTTATAAATATAGCTATAGCGCGTATCAAGGATTTTTTTAAATTTTGTTATCCACCAATTTTTTGGCCAAAAACGGTGAAAAAACACGTTTTTTTTGTTTTTTTTTTTTCGAAAAATGACCGCCTTTTTATTATTTTTGCATGTATCAAAAATCGTATGATATGCGGTATAGACACCAACATACTGAATCTAAAACCGTTTGATTTTTTTGTTCCGGATGATCCATCTCCGAGATTTCATCAACAGCGCAAACCTACAATTTTTTTGGGACATTTTTTTAACTACCTTTTTCGTCTATGAATAGTGACTTAAATAAATATTTTTTTAATGTATTTCGAAAGTGTATTTATTAAGTGTAACAACTTTGATGTCAATATCTATAATATAAACCTGTAAAAAAAATTCACGAAAATAGCCTTTTTTAGCGTCTGAAGTGAGAAGACCCATGAAGAGGTAGTACTTGACCTGCATGGCCCAGCGTTTCAAAAATATATTTTTTTCCATATTTTTGCGCGGAGGTAAAAAAAATGTATCACACCACGTACAGAAAAAACATCCACACGCACGCATAAGGTCACAGAAAAGTTCGTAAAAAAATCGCTAAACATCAAACGATCGAGAACTAATTTTATTATCAAGCGCAGTGGTGCGCTCTGAAACGAAATCAATTTTCTTTTATTCACCTTCGGATTTGATCCTTTGACGATTCAGCTGTGCACATGAAAAAAAAAACGAGGCGCAAGCGCGTTTTGTCGTCCCTGACGAAATTGTCACGGGCACACGCGATCGCTGGAACGTACAGTACCGTTCGATCCAATTATTCCGCCGTGAGCGCCAACGCTTTTTTGTTAACAGCCGATTTTTTTTTCCACTTCTGACAATTACGCGCTATTGGAATTTATTCGCGGCGAGTGATTTTTTTGTCAATTTGGATGCTGTTGAAATCGGTCCAGTAATTTTTATGCGAACGAACCGATTTTTACGAAACTTTGAAGAAAAAAAAACGGTGAAAGAATTTATCGCGAAGTATGCGTACGGGAGAGGGCGATCGCGGAAATTTGCGTCGCGTGGAGCTCGTTATGGATTTGAACTGCGAACGTTATCGGTTTGCGGGGACCGCGATACCAAGCTTCGCAAACGATTTCTCTTTCTCTCCTTCTCGCACTGCCGTATCGTTTCTCGTAGCCGCTAGCCTCGTCTCGAATTTTAACATTCGTTGTAAACCTTCTCCATCTCTCTTTCTCTTCGTGCCAGAAAGTGCTATACAGTTTACAGTGTTCTTTTCTACTACAACGCGGAGCCTGTACGCAAGCAAATTCGTCCCGTCTAACGTCATACGCGGCTCCTTGGACACACTTGTTATACTTGTCCCGATTTTAAGGCCTAGGCCACTCTAGAGGCCGAAAAATAGGCTTTTTGGGGATTCTTTTTCTCAGAAAAACTACAAAATAAATCGAGATTACAAAATAGGATGTTTATCATACGTATGGCAAATTTTTGGAAAGTGAAAAATTTGCCTAAAAAATCGTCAAATAATTGTTAATAACAAATGAAATATGCAATATAAAAAAAAATCCTACGTACTTCCATAGACAATGTATTTTTCAAGATATATTCAACATTTCAAGTGAATCGGTTGAAAATTGTCTGAGTTATGTTTCCGGCCAACTGAAAAAATGTAGTTTTGAGATAAACGCTGCACAGCCGCCATTTTGAAATAAATCGCTTCAAAAAAATGATTGTATACGATCACTGATATATATATATATCATAAATACCCTTGTTTGTAATCTCGATTTATTTTGTAGTTTTTCGGAAAAAAAAATCCCAAAAAAGACTATTTTTTCGGCCTTTAGTGGCCTAACCCCTTAAGTCACGAAACTTCGAGAAACTAAAGGAAGACGGTACATTAAAGAAAAAGCTGTTTCCTCCGACAAAACTGCGTAAGTTGGCAATTGCATAGTGGATGCCCCGTGTGAGAGTTCTGCGATTCTCGATGGTAAGCCAGATTCGCCTGAGCCAATACTCAGCGGGCGACCGCTTAGCCCCCCCCCCCCCCCCCCCCCACTGGCTTGCCAGTCGACTAATGAACGGGAGGCTGCTTTCCTGCGCTCCTGATGGCAAAACAACTGAAATAGTAAAATAGCTAGCCTTGCGGAAGTTTGTTGGGGAGTTCTCAGATCCTACCACATCCCTATACGAATTTCATGTGGACGCTGACGGCAGAGAGCCCACATTCGAATCCAAGTGTATTCCGCATTATTTCTCGATTCACATCGTGTGAGATTTTTTTAGTTTAAATCCTCAGCCGGAATTTATTGGATTTCCCTTAAAAAAAACCTTTCGTGAACACGTGCACAATTTTTTTGAGGAATCCCAAGATGCACCCACATCTCTACAGGGGTTCGTTGGGGTCATCGCACATGGGGAATCCTCGTTGGGATCCAATTGGATTATGGACTGTTCCCCGTTGAACGTCATTTGAGAATTCTTATCACGTTCGAATCGAAAATGTGTGAAAAGTCACCAAAATAAAACTTGGAGTGTTGAAACATAACCTGGACGCTTCGCGAGTCAAAGTGCAGTAAAATTGGTTATGTCACATATTGTGTCAAAGTGCAGTAAAATAAATAACGAACGATATTTCATGTTGAATTCCAGTAATGTGGTTCAAATCAATTATTAAGATATACTTTTTCAAGCTAAGATAAGATTTATACTTTTTTTAAGTCCACTTATTTTGTGTATCTATATATTTTGTTTACAAAATTCTAAATACCGAATGCAATAGGATCCACCAAAAACCCGATCGGATTAAAGCGAAGTCAAAGATTCGATGGTGTGGGAAATGTTGCATGTTGTAAAATTGTACAAATTGCAACTTTTCGTATTTCAAATCCCTTTAGGATTTGAGTTGGATTCGGACATTCCGATGGGGAGTTCATAGGGAACATTGGATTCCAATCGGGAATCCAAAGGGAACATCGGATTCCAATGGGGAATCCAAAGGGAACATTGAATTCCAATGGGGAATTCAAAAGGAACATTGGATTCCGATGGGGAATCCAAAAGGAACATTGGATTCCGATGGAGAATCCAAAGCCAACATTGGATTTCAATGGGGAATCCACAGGTAACATTGGATTCCAATGGGGAATCCACAGGGAACATTGGATTCCAATGGGGAATGCAAAAGGAACATTGGATTCCGATGGGGGATCCAAAAGGAACATTGGATTCCGATGGGGAATCCAAAAGGAACATTGGATTCCGATGGGGAATCCAAAAGGAACATTGGATTCCGATGGAGAATCCAAAGCCAACATTGGATTTCAATGGGGAATCCACAGGTAACATTGGATTCCAATGGGGAATCCACAGGGAACATTGGATTCCAATGGGGAATGCAATGGAAAAATTTTATTCTAATAGGGAATCCGAAAGGAACATCTGATTCCAATAGGGAATCCAAAAGGAACATTGGTTTCCAATGGGATATCCAAAGGGAACATAGGACTGCAATGGGGAATCCAAAGGGAACATTGGATTTAAATGAGGAATCCATAGGGAACATTGGATTCCAATGATGAATCCAAATGCAACATTGGATTCCGATGGGGAATCCAAAGGGAACATTGGATTCCGATGGGGAATCCAAAGGGAACGTCGGATTCTGATGGGGAATCCAAAGAAAACATTGGATTTCGATGGGGAATCCAAATGGAATATTGGATTCCAACGGTAAATCGAAAGGGAACATTAAATTCCAATGGGGAATCCAAAGGAAACTTTGAATCCCAATGGGGAATCCCGATTAGAATCGAATGTCCGAGGGTGGCGTTTCAGTATAGGGATTCAATGCGATGATTCAATCGATTCCCATCAGGAAGTGGAGACAAGTATGGGAATGCAATTGGATGCCTGGGATAATTTCTGCGTGGGTGCCTGTATCGACGCAGGTTTTCCACAGTTTTACTGTGCCCTCGTACTGATGCGCTACAGTAGTGCATTAGGAAAGTACGGCTGTTGACTGTGCTGGAAGTAGTGCAGTAATAAGTGTGGGGAATAATCAAAGGGGCTGGGATGGTAAAAGTCCCTAGGCTCTACGAAGAAACATTGAAAACAAGCTAAACATATATTTCGTGCTATATAATACATTCAATGAAAATTATAATTCCTAATCATTCACAGAATTGACATTATATAAATATGCGTAGATTAAGATAGAAATAAACTAGAGTTAATTTGTTTATTTTAGAAAAAGACGGATGTTCGGAAAATATAGTGGTCCCATTGACGTTGAAGACCCGATGTATAATGCTGGCGAGTAAACTCCGTATCAAATTGCACCGGCGTACCTGTTGCATTTTTTTTTAATGATTTGACGTCGAACTGCGTTATCGGTCATACACAAAGCGACTTATAGGTGGGTACGCTTAGCGTGACGTGAACAACGTTTGAAAGGTACACAATTTATTGTTAGAAAAATTGAATAATGTTTAATAAATCGTTGACGGCATAGATTGTTTATCTGACGAGTCGATGTAAAGGGAGGCTTGTGGGAAAAAAACAATCGTGAAAAAATTATGCGTGAACGCATGTGTATTTTCGTGAATGGATATCTGTCGGAAGGCCCTCATGAGTATCGATTAGAATGCGTCCAAACGTTTTTCCTTTGCGTCCCAATTGGAGGTCCGCGTGGATTCGAATTATAGGGCGACCCTGTGTCGATAACATTGGAGCATCGTGGTGAACACGTAATCCTGCAAACGAGCTGCATAATCGACCGTGGAATTGAATTCCCTCTACTCGATACACCAAATCAGGTTCGCGCTGATGTGCATTAGGACGACTTAATCGCCATACACGCACATCGCTATCAAAACGGATTGTCGCGGACAAATCACTCGGATTTTTTACGCGAGAATCCAATTTGAATAAACGGTTCTAATTTAGATTTGACTCCTGTGACACATGGGGGCACGGAACCGAGAATCCGGGGCAAAAAAATCGGTCGGGAATGCAATAGCACTGATCTGGAAGAAAAATGACACGTGTCAAATATATTTTTATTAAAAAAAATTAGACAATGGACATTTGTTTGAGTGATTTTGCTACTCAACTTATTATGCGAATGATTCATTACAAATGATTGTAGGATAAACATAGTTTTCATTTGAGTGATTTAGGTACTAAACGTTATAAGGTAATTTCAATTGTTAAAATAAAAAACTTAACTAAAATTGGGATTGCAAGTTAAAATGGTAGATTAAAATAAAAATTACATGTTAAAATTTAAAATTGGAATTCAAAATGAAAAGGAAAAATTGAAATTACAAATAAATGTTTTTATAAAAAATTAATAATTTGAAATGGAAGGTTGTTTGAGTAATTGTGGTACGAAATCATTATTTTAATAATTGATTTCAAATGATTGCAGGATAGACAAATTTGTTATTTGAGTGATTTAGCTACTGAACATTATAAGGCAATTTGTATTATTCACAACGAATTAAAATTAGCGTACCTGTAGTAAGGTCGACGTCAAAACAAATATGGAAGTTATTTCTATTGTATCGATTGTACTGAGAAATTATGTCAATTATCGACGATCAATAAAACTCTAAATAAAAAAGAAATGCAAACTATTAGTCTCTTGATCCTATAGACTCTCTCTCTCTCTCCCTCTCTCTCTCTCCCTCTCCCTCTCTCCCTCTCGCGTGTTCCTATAATCGCGATGAATGGTGTAAAGTTTGAGCGAAAAATAAGGAAAGAAATAAACGATTTGCCATATCGTTTAGGCTGGAGCCAAGAAAATATCCGTCGTCCATTACTAACGAATTAATCATTTGTCGAGAATAAATCGGCCCTACAAGGCGAGGGGATTAACTTCATGGGACAAGAAATTGCGGGAATAAAAGAGAGAGAAACACTGAGGTCGAGGGAGGGATAGAGAGCCACCGAGAAAAAGAAAGAGAGAGAGAGAGAGAGAGAGAGAGAGAGAGAGAGCTCCAGCGAGCAGTGGAGCGGGGTGACCAGCTGTGATAAATCGCACTTCTTTTTTCCAGCGCTCCCATTTTGCCCGCTATCATTTATAATATCGGATTACGCTATCAATCGAAGTCACCGAACAAGCCCTGTGAGCGTTGGACCAGGCGCGGTTTCCCTCCCTTCCCTTTTGTTCACCTCTCTCTCTCTCTCTCTCTCTCTCTCTCTCTCTCTTTCTCTCTCTCTCTCTATCCATCCCTCTACCATTCGAGGACCAAAATTGCGACTGCTCTGCGACATTTTGTACCCTGTGGACACTTTTGCTCTCTGGACATTGCGCATCACAGCCTAGCGGGCTTGCATCCCAACACACGCCCTCTTTGTCACGCGTCCAGACTTTCATCATGAACCACTGATTTTCACCATGTTTTCAAATTTATTTCCCCAAAAAAACAACCACTCTGCTTCCATTTGCAACGTTCCTCTGTGCACCCTTGGGAGCTTTTACACCCCCTTCCGGTCACCCATCCCAGTATCGGCCCTAGCCAAGTCCTCCAATGCGTCGGTTATCTCAGGTGGATTATTGTTTTATTGTGCACATATGAGAGCGAGTACGAAGCTAAGTGAGATTAGCTCAGCCAAGACTCAGCTGAACAACATGCAATGGTAATGCGTGTAAATGTACACGAACGACCGCGGCGAGCCCAATTCAGAAACAATTTCGACCCTCGGTGGTTTCTCCTATTTGCTTCGAGGAAATTGCGCCTGCTGACGTCACGTCCGCCAATTCTCAGGCCGAGAGAGCACTACGGGACGGCGCGTGTACGTAGCCTGCGATAGACCGTCCGATTGTTTCGTTTCATGCTCGGGCGATTGATCGAAGGTCCCAACCTACCCAGCTATACCTAGCTGCAACGCGGCACGTAAATCTCATCGTTCGCCCCGCCGGAAACCACCGAGCTGCACTGTACCGCAAGCCTATTTCCGTTTGCACCACCATAGTACGACCTTCGGTGAAAAAAAATCCGACCGGCAAGTCTTGAAGGCTTTGAACGCGAAATGGACTACAATGAAGGGGTGTGCTGAAAATGACGAAAGTTCCGGTTCGTGCGAGAATTCCGAAGAAACAAGGATTGAATGGTCTCCGTCTGACGGGATTGGAGGCCCGGTTGGTAATCTCGCATGATGAGCAACGTTGTCACCAAGTGAATATCATGGGGTGGTGTATTAGGAAAGACCTGCTGTTGGCGACACTCCGACAGGGTCTGGTAGGCCCTTGAAGCGGTAAAAATGGTCCATTTTGAACAACTCAGCCAAGAGAGGCGACGAGCGCCATCTTGATCAAGAGGTCTGGCTCACTTTTTTCGAAACCACTATATTTTGACAGTAGGGTACCTGCGGATAATAAGGCCCGTCGGCTAATGAGGCCTAAGTGACGAAAATCGTATTGAAAATAACCACTCACCCCCAAGACCACACTCACAGTACCCCGCTCCTCGCCGCCAGTGCTGCAACATCCATCATAAGACGCGGCCGCGCAGCAACAATAATAAAAATCGGTCGGTATAAATCGTAAGTATTTTTTTGTAATATTACACTTAGGGTAAAAGCCGGATAGTTGCCCCAGGGATGTTGGGGCGGTTAGGGATGTTGGGGGGGGGGGGGGGGGGGGGTCAACGCTTGACTGTGATTGGAAGGGCCTCCCTGCAGGCCTCAGTACCATGCAAACCGTCGAAGTAGGCCCACGCGTTTCATCCGGATGAGCAAAAATCTTTGGCAGCAAAACTTTGACGGGCGTCGAAATGGTATTGGTAAGTAATTTCGATTGAATATCTTTATTATTGATTATTCTTTCAGTCAACTTTTTGTTTCTCTGCACGCGTTAGAGTTTAAGTTACTCTGTTTACTAGGCTTTATCGTTAAATAGTTTTTATTTATTTCGCAAATAACGAGGGCAAGTATCCGTTTAAAAAAGGATAGTCGCCCCATTTACTTTTGCGGATAGTCGCCCTAGGGCAACTATCCGCAAGTATAAATTCTTCAGCGAGCCAAGACAGATTTTGTTCTTTTGGTGTTTTTTTTCCAACTTGTTGTGACTATAATTTGTTTGAAATAAAATAAATACTCAACTGTTTCATGCGCTCATTCAAAGTGAGCAAAATGCCGCGCAAGTATAAGCGGAAACCTGGCGTGGTGCCGCGCCAGATTAGCTGGGCAAAAGATCATTGAGCACTTGCGTTCGAAGAACTAGATAAAAAACAAAAAGGTATCAACGAAGTATTTCGAATTTACGGAGTATCCTTGCGAACCTTAAGAAGACGCTACGAAAAGAGAAACCAGCAACTGCTAACCCAAGGTATGTCTTCGATTTAATGTTGTATACTTTGTAAAATATACTGTATTTTTTACTTACGTTACTTACATTGTAAGATACTTTTTGTAAAGTACTTAGTAAAATGAACTGTATTTTTTTGTCACTTCTAGGAAAATACCCAGCCCTTGGCTTTGGAAATGAAAAAAGACTGGTAGCTCATATATTAAAGCTCGGAGACGCAGGATTTTCTCTGGAAAGAAGTACAAAGCTTACCACTTTGCCGAAAAGATGGGGTTGAAGGACAACTTTGGTAATGAAACTAAAACGGCTGGACCGCAATGGTTGAAAAGCTTTCTTGAAAGAAATCCCGCATTAGTTTTGAGACAAGCTGGGGGTTTATCAATTGAAAGAGCGAAGGGTCTCAACAGAGCAGAAGTAGCAACATTTTTTTATCTGCTCACAACTGTCTTAACTGACAAGGAACATCCCTCAGGTGACACCCTTCTATTTTGTTGAAATTTGGATATGTTATAAAGCACCGAAACGTAAGCGATGCGTATTTTTTTTATCGTCGGAAAAACGGTTTCAAGGGCTGAAACGCACCCTAAAACGTGGGGATGTTTTTCATTTTTCGTCGATAACGTTTTAACAGTACGAGATATTTAAAAAATTGCAAATTGCAACAATGTTTATTTCTTCGTGCACTATACATTGGAGATGAGAACGATAACGTTATCGACGAAAAACGAAAAACACCCCTATTTTCGAGGGTTCGTTTAAACCCTTAATACCGTTTTTCCGCCGTAAAAAAATGCGTATCGCTTACTGTTCGGTGCTTTATAACATATCCAAATTTCAACAAAATCGAAGTGTGTCACCTGGGGGATGTTCCTTGTGAGAATGATTTTCTCGACAAACCGCGCTGAGAAAACAGTTTATTTATAGTAAAGAAATACATTTAGACTTTTACTCAAATATTCATTAACTGTTACAAAATTTGTTAGTCGTTAAAAAATATTCGTGTTCTCATGACAACATTTTATAGCCATAGTATTTCTTTGAAAATAATTATTTATTTGATCACTTTTATTTCTCTTAATTCAGTAGATGTTTATGGTCATGGAAAAACGAGTTGAAATTGTGATATGATAACACAGTTCAAAGGAGTAGAGATTTGTTCACAATTAATATATTCCGATTTCGGGCCGTTGACGTATAGTTGCCGCGCCTATCCTGTGTCCAATGCAAATGAACATGTCACAACAATTAACTGATCTTCATTCAAAACGACTATCTCGGCCGCAATTGAGCCAAGAGTCACACAGTTGACGCCACAACTTCTCTATTTAACGCAAATAAGGATTTATTAACTATTAATGAATCTGTATTTAAGATGGTGGCCCAGTAGTTCTTTAAGATAACAGTCGTACACTTTTTGCAAATTGAATATTTGGTAATAATTTAAAAAAGTTCAGTTGAATCAAATATAGCGCTGTTAATAGGTAGCAAATAACTGTTAAAAATCGACGACTCGTCTCAAGTAATGATTTGTTAATAGTTAACAAATCTGTACTTGAGATAGGTATCGTATATTTGGCAACATCGTTTACTTTGTACGCTACCATGGCCCTTTGTCGCACAAGCTGGTTCGTGTACAGACGCGACGTAGATACGATCGAGGTACACTAGAGACTGTGCGTGACCGCATGTCCACTTACCTAGAGGATATCAGTTTGTGACCGTGAAAACGTGAATTTATTCTCTGCGCCGATGGCATCAAGTAACGATTTGCATGTTTTGTGGCAACGGCCAAATTTTTAGAAAACTTTCGAAAGTATATATAGAGAATATCAAATTGTGCATTAGAGCAGGGGTGGCCAAGACCTCGACCGCGGGGCCGGTCGACCGCCTATTTTCTATGAGAGTTGTTCCTTGCTCTACGATGTATCGATGCTACCCATCTTTGTTGTCCTTAGATTAACGGACTTGCTACTTGTAGAGGAGAAATCGTTGTCCAACGATTTGTCCTCTACAAGTAGCAAGGAACAACACTTATTTTCTATGAGAGTTGTTCCTTGTACACTTGCCCACTAGCACGTGCTATATTGATTCAACTGCACATTCATCTGCCAACAATCAATGAATGATTTTGTCCAAATATTCATTTTGTCACTATACACGAATCTTGACTTGTACGAATATAAAATATCGTTCACTCAACTATCCTTTACATCTGGGACAACGTTTCCACTGATCTCATTGAATAAACGCCTCAGTTATAGGAAACAAGTATTTATAGTATATTGATACGAAGCACTGGGTTAGACCAACTGTATATCTGTTGGCTGTCAAGAACGGTAATGTTCCGATAAAGTACCCATTTCGTAACTATTACCAAATCTTTATTTGTGACAATTCGGATGCTCAAATAAATTATTCATTAACTGTAAGAAGATATTTATTTCGCCATATGCAACTTCACCATTTGTTAATAGTTAAAAAATCCTGGTACATAGAAATATATTGTTTTCTCAGTGCATGCAAAAGAAATCGGCACACATTTCCTCAGACGTTTTTTTTATAAGTGGCTGACTGAACATTTTATTCCACGCAAGCCACTGAGAGAGGTATTACTGATTTTAGATGGGCATTCATCGCACCCAAGTGCTGTCAATATGCTAAAAACTGCTCGCGACAATGATGTGGTATTACATTCAAAACGTTCAAAAAATATTATTATGCTGAGACGAATAATTTCATGCGAACCAATCCACAAAAAAAAAACTCAACCGGTACTATTCAGGTCAGCTAATAGCCAAGGCGTGAATTCGAGCAGCTACTCCGGACAATGCACTAAGTGGTTTTCGTGACAGCGGAGTGTACCCAGTCAATCAAAATGCTCCGTCTGACGCTGAATTTGCTATATCAGATATTGCATTGGAGGAGTTTGCGCAAGAACGAGAGTCTGATCCTCTAAATGATCAAGTACCAGGCGTTTCTGGAGAGCCTGCGTTACGTGAGCGCGTACAGGAATCTGAGTCTGGTCGAGGTCTTGCACTAAATCAACGGAACGAAGTGCCTCCACTAGGTGATCAAGTCCCAAACGATGCTGATAAAAACAAACTAGAAACTCTCTTAAATGTGGCTGAGCAGAATAGCGTGAACCAAGATCACACGCTATCTAGGCCGGCTTCAAGCCTTTTGAATCTTTCTGAAGACTGTTTAGCCCTAGGAGATAGCGACATTGAAAATTACATCTTTCATGGTACCGTTGCCATCGCCGATATCTTTAAATGAATCACAGAAGCTAAATCTTCAAAACGAATCACCATAAAAATTTCTACGTCAATCATCTCCTATACCAAAAATACCGCTGAGCATGTCTAAAAAGGCTAAGCAATCTGCAGAAATTTTAAACTCCAACGATAAAATTATCCAGAAGAAGAATAAAGAAGAGAAAATAAAGAAAACAACCGAAATAACGGAAACTGAAATTAGGGCAGCGAAAAAAAAAGATTGTAAGACAGGAGAAAACAAACCAGCTGGTAGCAAGAAAAGTATTGTAAAGAAAAGAGGGCAACCGCAAAGAAACGACCAGAAAAAATATCGATATTACCAGCAGTGAAACTGAATCCGATAACACAGATTTTATTGAACTGATCAAAGGAAGCGCTTTACGAAAGAGAAAAATACAAATTTCCTATTCTGCAGTGAAAACGAAGAAAATGTTATAGGGTCAAAAACATCTAAAGGAAAAGCCACCAAAGGACTACCAATTAAAATTAAAAAGGACGAAAATCGACAAGAGACACTGAAAAAATATTTCAAGTGAAAAACGCTAATTCCAAAATAGAAAAAAAGAATAAAAAAAGTTTCAGTTGATGATTATTGTGTAGAATGTTTTGAGAATTATAATTTAACTACATCGAAATCAGATTGGATTCATTGTCCGATATGTCGAATATGGTTGTATGAAACTTGCACACCATTCAGAAGCCACTGCATGAGATGTGGAAAATTAAAAACCCTGGCTTCTGGTTTAATGACATAATTCTCTGAATATCTGGTAAATTGATATAATCAATGCTTATGCCAAAGCTGATTTCCATGTTGTTCTATCGTTAAGATAAATAATAATATTTTACTAACAACTTAGCTAATTTAAAGTTTGGAGGCTATTTCTGCTGTATTTTTATAGTCTAAGACGTTAAAACTTAATACTATTTTATCATGTTGATTAATATTGTAATAAGTACTTAATAAAGGATCTCAGTAAATAATAAAGACTGATTACTTAAATTGATATAAATTTGTTTCTATCTAATAAAATCATAGTGAGGCGTCTATCCCCGCACGAGGCAAGTATCCCCCGAAGCATTTTTAACGTTAGGCTGCTATCCGCCGCAGTAGGCAACTATCCGTTTTTTGAGAGATCAAATAACACAGGATTTTCAAACCAGTATTAATTATCATTACAAAAATAGGCTACTATAAAAGATCAAAAAGCTATGTTTTAATATACATATCGCATTATTCTTAGTAAGTACATATTTTTTTAATAATGGAGCTTTTTTGAAAAGTGGGGCAACTATCTGGCTTTTACATCTATCTAAAATCACAGTCTTTATCTTTATTAATTCAAGCTTCGATGATCATAAATATTCGAATAACGCATCGTCGTCGAAATATTTTTTATTTTGTTTTTCTTAAATACATACGTAGTCAACGGTGATTACGTATGTTAAAGCCTTAGGCCTTATTATCCTACCATAGTAAAATAAGGCCTGCTAGCAGGGTTTTAAAAATGTTTAATTTTGTTTTCGTTTATGGTACAAGTAACCATTTTTCGTTTATATTTTATAGAAACTGAACTTGCATAATATTTATAATTGAAATGTATCGATTGAATTCGATATTTTTCATTTTATTTAAAATATCCCTTAGCTAGGCCATATTATCCGCAGGTACCTAATATCATCTTAATAACGGTTCCCTAAAAATTCCAAGGTGATCGGATCAAAATTGACAGATTTATGGGCTATCACATTGACGCCCGTCGGAACACTCGAAGGGTCCTGACACATCGTTCGAAACTTTAAACGCTTTTTTTCTCGAAACTTTGTTTTCAAAGGCGGTGAGCAAAATATCTCAAAAACGACTGCATCGACCTTTTGAATTTTTTAGGACTTTTTCTAGATGTAAAAATGTAGGACTTGATGGAAGGATGTTTTTTTTCCGATGTATACTTTCGATTTGATAAGCGAAAAATGTCCACTTCTTCGCAAAAATCGAGACTCTCACTTTGAACACGCGTCATTTTGTTTTAATTTGATATTTCAGAAATTCCTGCGATTAATCATAGGATAAACTAATATACTAACGGAATCGGTTTGGATTCTTTTTATATTGGATAGCCTGGTTCAGAAGGGCGCACCGCAAAAGACATTTTCAAGAGGTCCTTCCCGAACATCGACTGAAAATCGATGATAATTAAGTATTTATACACAAAAAAATTACCGAGTTTTCTTCAGATCATAATTTTTCAAATATATAATTGTTGGAGAACTTGGTCATCCCGATTTTCTATTTAAAAAATTCCAAAAATGAGTTTTTTCGGCTGTTGCAACTAGGCATTTACCCGTTAAGGGGCTATACCAGTGTGGCACTTTCGAAAAATCGATTTTTTTGCCTTTTTCGACAGTTTATACTTTCAAGAATAACCTGTAAAAATTTCAACGCCGTATCTCTAATCATTTTATCTTGCAAAAATCGATAGTAAAATATTTAAACGCGTTTTCCTCGAAATGAGATTTTTCAAATTTGCTGACATTGTAGCTCAAAGAGCAATTATCCGATTGACTTGAAATTTGAACTGAGTACTCGTGAATGTATTTACAATGGCGTAGGATATTTTTGATTGGATGAAAATTGACAATTTGGCATTGAACAAAACGACCATTTTATGTGCAAGAAAACACTTTTTTTCATAACTACGCCATTTTGTTAGATTTTGATATTTTTCGAAAATCCGACGTCATTGTACAGGAAATACCTTCCAGTTTAACGACATTTTTCCTTTTTCGGTTTTAGCTACTCAATCGGCCGGAATCATGGCAGCATTGGAGGAACTTTTTTTTTGGCGCCTCCGAAGGCAACCCATACGTCGCTGGGATCTCAATATTCTTCTATGAAAAAATTATGTAATATAGGTCAAATATAGCCAAAATATATTCTTCATTTTCCAAAGCATTTAATTGAGTACTTTTCTTCCAAAAAATTCCCGAAAATCACCCAAATTTTCAGCGTTCACACTGGTATAGCCCCTTAGTCGGGCAACAATAACGAGCAGCGATCGGCGGAAGTTAAATGGAAGTCTCATACTCGAATCTCAGTCATAGCGAGAATTTGAAGTTTCGAAGGAACTTCCGATGCGATCGCAACTCGAGATGCCAGGGATTTCAGCCCCCCAGAGCCTTCCGTCCCCGTGTTACTGTTATGGTCATCATCGTTATTATCATCGCTGTTACCGTACACGGCGTGTCGGATACCACTCGGCTAAGATTATGGCATCGCTGGTCCAATAACCGAGAGTGCTTCGTTGCTCGTATAAGCGAGAGCGATCCGATGAGACGCATCTTCCGAGCTCCATCTCTTCCACCCCAGCGTTTCAAGCAGGCCTGAACTCATTTGTTTATTGCGACACGGAGTTCGCCAAGTTTGCCCGTATTGGAGCGTTTTGGGCCTCGAGAGGTGGAGAGACTTCTGCTACCTGGCTCAAGCCTTTCCTCATTGGACACGGCAAAAAGATCCTCTGACGCCTCACGAAAATGGCTTGCCTCTCCTCATCGTACCCGAGGCGAGTATCTAAGGAGAAACTGGTGACATCGCTTGAGGTAAAACGTCAATGCGATCGCCTGAAAACTCCCGCATACGAAGGAGCATCGTAAGCCAAAAAAAAAAGGGAAAAGTACATCCTGAAAACCCTTCGAGTTTGGCGAACGTTTCGACGTGAAAGTCGGACTCGAGGCGCACTCGAGACAAACTTTCTTCCGGCGTTTTCCTTTCATCGCAACCGGAAATTGCGCCGCTTGTTTACCGCAATCTTGTAAGCCTCAGTCAGCTTCCTTATACGAGCACCTTGAGTCCGGATGCTCGCTGTGTGAAGGGCGCCGCGATCTGCCGCGTATCCAACACCAACGGCCGCGCCCAATGGTAAAGAGCCCCTGGGCACTTTAAAATCCGTTCGCGATCCGTAGCGCAATACGACAACGTATTTGATGCTTTTGCTTTGCCTCAGCAACGGAACACTGACGCCGGTGGACGACAAAAGTGTAGTGGAATGATGAACACTGAGAACAAAAAATCATTGATCCAATATCATTGGTGTTATTGAATGAAATTTCGTTGATTCAATTGTAAAATTGTTGATGTAAATAATCGGATTTATTAGTCCAAACAAAACGCTATTGACTTTAATAACATGATTGAGTTAAAAGTTTTTTTTTCATTGACAAGATATATTGTTAGCCGAGAACAATATATTATTGAAATTATCTAAAAAATTATCGCGAACAAATGATATAGTTTTGAATACATTTTCGGCAACGAACAAAAAAAGCGTTTCAATTCATAACATGAATATTCTTGATTCGAGTACAGCAGAAAAATTGAATTTCGCTCGTTTGATTCAGATAAAATTTCTATTGAGTAATTGTGTTATTTTATTTTTTTCACCATATCCAATATTGATTTTCACGTACATTATTCGTCAAAATATTAATATTTTATTTTGATTGAAAAATGTTAAGCAAATGTCTGAATTGGTTGAAAAATTAGGCGAAAAAAAATTTGTTTCATGCGCATTTGGATGAAAAAGTGCAACCATATCATGGCCGAGCGCCACCGAAATGATAGGCGTGAGGAAACTCGTAGTTCTCGGAGTAACCGCTAGAAGCCGCACGCGCGCGCGTTTCTCGTAAGCATAGCGCGAACCGAAAATCTACTCAAACGCCAGAGAAACTCTAGAGTATCGCTTCTTGGCCTGTGGCTAAGATCAAAGTGTGGTATCTGTTCTTATCAGTTGAATATCTGATATTCTCTCCACTATAATCGTGGATGATCATTCTAACGCTCACCTTTTATTTAAGATTCAAAACAAATTAAAAAACTTACGTCTCATGGCACATTCGTTCCGATGTAGTAAAGAAATAATCCATTCTATTGATTATATTATTGTACGCAATACAAAATTTTGTAACAACCGCTTAATTATTTCATAAATGCATCTACGGATTGTACATATAATGATTTCAATAGAATATAATTTTATTTGAAGGATAATGTAGATATTCAGAGAACAGAGATTTTCAAATAAAATAATGTTATTTGAATCAATCACATTTTCCAATATTTAATAATATTGTAACAATCTCATATATCGGTGGCACTCCGCGTTCGGACATTTATTTGAATCAACCAATATATTTTTTTGATTCAATTGGTTTTTTTTTCAGTGATCGAACTGGCTTTCTGGCCATACGGATGCCCGTGCAGAAATTGTCTTAGGGATTCAATTGGATTTCCATACGCGTCCCTACTTCCGATAGGGATCCAATGGGTCATCGCATTGGATCCCAATGAAGACTCCCTATGTGCGGAGTCCCGAATAAATTCCTGTGGAGATGTGAGCGCATCTTGGTACTCTCCAACAGATGTGTTGCACGGAATCGCAAAAGGATATGTTTTTTTTTTGGGAAATCCAATAAATTCTGGGTGAGAAGACCAAATGATAAAGTCGCAAACGCCTCGGCAGAAATTGTCGGAATCCAATTGGATTTCCATATCTGTCCCTATAATAAAACGTCAGGCTCGTACATTGGATTCTAATCGGGATTCCCCATTGGACTCCAATGTACGAATCCAATTTGAATCCAGAAGAATTCTCACATTACCGAACGGAATCCGATACGATTCTTGATGAATCCCATCGCATTCTCCACATCGAATTTTGCGAACAAAATATTTAGATATCCAAAATGAGTGGATCTTGAAAAAGCATAAATCTTATCTTAACAAAGTATAAATGTTTTCTTTAAAAAATGTAAATCTTATCGTAAAAAAGTATAAATCACTTAGAAAAGTATATCTCAAAAATGGATTCAAAGCACATCACTGAAAGTCCACTGTAATGATCGTTTATGCATTTTACTCCACTTTGACATAATACCACCACACGCGTACACGCTCACGAAGTATGGAGGTTATAGTTCAACACGCCAAGTTTTGTCTCGTGCCTTTTCACATATTTTCGATTCGAACGTGGTGAGAATTCTCAAACGGCGTTCATCGGGGAACAATGCAGAATCCAATTGGATCCCAATGAGGACTCCCTATAGGCGGTGTCCCAATCAAATCCTTATAGGGATGTGGTAGGATCTGGGAACCCCCCAACAAATTTCTCCACGGATGCTCTGAGTACCAGCACCTTTTTTTTAAGCGAGCACTTCTCTAATTAAACTATTGTTTTGCACCTTTCGCGAAGCTGGTTGCATCCTTTTCTACGGAGCTTATAAAGCGACCACCGAGGGTGGCATTCAAAATGTATTATTTGCAAGTCGTGCTGGCTTTTACAAGCTCCTGATGAGAAGAAAAACTTGAAGCGTGTACACACATACCTGGGGAACAATGAACTCTCCTAGAAGTGACATTTAATCAAACGCTTTGCTTCCACCCTACCTCTCTCTCTCTCTCTCTCTCTCTCTCTCTCTCTGTATATCTATCTATCCGTCGCCTTCCTATCTGGGATGCCGTGAACTCCACATCAAACAGAAACAAAGAAGAGTGAAGCTTAGGTCGCAATCTATGTTGGATCCTCCGACAAGTTCTCTCTCTCTCTCTCCCGTTCTCCCTTCTGACTTTTCTAGCGGATGCCGTTTCTCGTTTCTCGCACAACCCCAGGGCATTCTCGTCTCAGACTCTTTGACCTGAATGCGCCGGTGTTCATTCCGTATATCACGTAAGAATCAGAGGTGCCGAAGCTAGGAGTTGTCTTTGCTCCTCTATTCCTCAATGATATATCAGCGTCTCTCTCTCTCTCTCTCTCTCTCTCTATATATATATATATATATATATATATATATATATATATATATATATATATATATATATATATATATATATATATATATATATATATATATATATATATATATATATCTGCAATTTAAAATAATTATTTTCGAAATTATATTAAAATTGTGCGGCTTCTGCTCTTTTACTATCTTTCACTTCCTCCTTCTCTCTCTCTCTCTCTCTCTCTCTCTCTCGCACCCTCGGTATGGTCTACCAGGAATTAATACCATGGAAAGAAAGGAAATCTCAACGGGGTAAAAGAGAGTCAAAAAATGCAGAGCCACAATTAAAATGACAAGAATGCAGGCTTACAAAGTTATTTTTACCAAGTACAGTAGAACCTCAATTATCCGAACTTCGATCATCCGAACCCTCAATTATACGAACGCTGACTTAGTTTATCCGAACGCTCAATTATCCGAACGTTGGCGCAAAAGATACATTGTTGCTTGCTGCTACCGCTGTGAGCAACAATAAGCAACCCAACGCAACTTCTCCTTCTCAAACGGCTGCAAAACGTAGTCGCTCAAAAACGCGTTACAGCCGTTCGTCAATTAAAAATGGACAATTGTATTAAAAAAATATTTAAAAAAACATTCGATTTTTTTCAGGTATTTAAAATACACACACACACATATATATATATATATATATATATATATATATATATATATATCAACGTTAATATTTATGTCAAATTTTAATATATATGTATGTACTGTTTTTATGTAAAAAGGTGTTGTTTATGATGTCGTCCCAAAAAAACGATTGATGATCCAAACTAGTCTCGGTCCCAATTGGTTCGGATAATCGAGGTTCTACTGTAATGAACAAGGGGACATCAGGTGTCGTGTTTTCTTGCCCGTCAGCGAGGCAAAGGAAATCAAGGGAAAGATCTGGAACAATAAAACGCGTTCTCGGTTCATTTCAGAAGAGCAGGGAAAAATATCCAAGCCTTGAAAAAGAAGGTTGAAAGACAATTGTAGAAGTGTAGAATTTAAATTAATTGCAGCATTGAGTGTATGGTATGAATTTTTTTTTTATAGTTGGAATTTTCTTACTCTCTCCCCACCCACACGGCAGTCGAAAAATATAGGTGTCCTTTGGACATGTTTTATTGGGACGAAACGTTAGAGTGTCGGTGAAAAAAGGCTCAAAGTATTGTCGAAAGTACTACTTGAAAGTAAAACAAAAAATGAGGTCTATTATGTTTTTTCTTTCCTCAGTTCCTACTACTGTTTGGACCCACTAGGTGGTCTTAAATATGATTTTTTTTCTCGTTTTTCCCACTCTCGCTAGCTCACCTGAACCGTTTGTAAAATGGCGACTGAAATTTCTTCTCACAAGGTCGCGAGGTCGAACTCTCCGATTTTTACGAAATTTGGCGTGTTTGTAGAATGGGTAAAAATAGGCAACACGTATTTTTTTTAAATCTGTGGAACCCGATTTCTTATGGGGGGAACGCACCCCCGAAAATAGGGGTGTTTTTCGTTTGAAATTTGTTGATATCTGCATCGTTCTCATCTCTATTGTACAGTCCACAGAAAAACGAACGTTGTTGCAATTTGGTTTTTTTTCATATCTCGTACCGTTAAGACGTTATCGACAAAAAACGAAAAACACCCCTATTTTCGAGGGTTCGTTTTACCCCTTAAAAATCGGGTTTCGCGGATATCAAAAAATACGTGTCGCCTATTTTCACCCATTCTACAAACACGCCAAATTGCGTCGAAATCGGAGAGTTCGACCTCGCGACCTTTCCTTGTCAGCGGGAATGCAAGGAGTAAGATTCACCCTCAGTCTGTCCTTAAAAAAAATCATTTCTGAGTTTTATCTGCAATTTTATTCAGCTTCGGATAAAGTGGTTCAGTTTTTTGAAAAGCGAATTGGATGAGAAAAATTGGATAATTAAAAAAAATGGATAATATAATTGGAAAAGAAAAATTGGATGAGAAAAATTAAAGAAATTAGAGTTTGATTGAAGCAAAATATAGTTGAGAACGTTTATTTTTACGACGGCTTCTATTCGAAAAATTACGAAAAGTGTTACCGCACACTTTCCCGGAAGTGTGCATGCCAATAGGATTTCTTGTTTCCCGAGAAGTAGGATACTCTGGACAAGTTCTCCAGCCGAGTAGGCGAACTACCCCGCGTTATAAGCTCGGGAGAAATTTTCTCGTTTGCTCAAACAGTGATTTGGCAGAAGCGCCATCTTCTTGTGGTTCCCGCGGATGCGAGTTCCCCGCAATTTTCCTACCCGGAGGATTAAAACTTTCGCGTGTGAAGGAAATTGCAGAAATCAAAACTCCGAGTCTGGTGGAGAGGTAACGCGCGTCCCATGAGCCAACAAATCTCATAGTTCATCGGCGAACAGGGTGCAAAAGTACAGACCTACCGTTGCACACCGGTATTAAGCCACTACGTAGAATCGTCGAGATTATTACTGGCATATACACCGGATGGTCGGGAATCGGACGTCATGAAAAGCACAAACGGACACCGCGGTGGGTCCGATACACTCGCGTCTCTGTGTACGACGATTATCCGCACGCACTTGCGGCATTCGAATTCTCGTGCGTGCCCGATTGTCGTAACGATAGCGAGAACTTTCGGGAATCGGCGAAAGCCGCGCTTTCGGCAATTTGGCAAATTGTAGCCTCCGTACAATTACACGCCTGGAACAATCATTTCGAGCGTAATCCGAAATGTAATCAACGGACAATCTTAGGATCAATAAGAGAGCGACGAGCCATTCGCGTTTCTTTTACCTCCAGACGTAACAATCCCGAGAAATATGGAAATTATATTCGAGACGTAATTCCATTTTAATCATAATAAAACTTGCGGCATCAAAACTTTTTCTCAATCAACGATCTTTTACGATGCCATCCCTTTCACTTTTACGGGAACATTCCAGTGTGACTGGCTGAAAAATAGCTGAATTTCATTATTTTTTTTATTCGATAATCAGGCCGATTTTTTTTCGTTTATTCAAATGTTGTGCATAAAAATATTCTTCAATATTTTAGTTTTATTTTTCTATAACTTATTTGACCACTGGAAAGTCCTACCAAATTTATTTGACTTACGGTGGAAAGTCCTACTTCTCCAAATATTGTCCGGAAGAAAAAAAAGATTATTAATCAGTATGAAAAACTGGAGAGGCGTATGGAGGATTTTTTTTTTCGATGAAAATTGACAAGATTCTGGCCTTTTCAAAATTATGTGTCAAATTGGGCCTTTTGTCGATAGTTTTTAATTTTTTTATGTGAAATTTTCAAATGACGTGAAGAATTATGTGGCAAAATTTGCGGTGGATAGCTTGAAAACTTTTCGTTCAAAATCTTCCACCGTTTTCAAAAACGACTTTCCGAGACAAACGCGCACCGTCCACGCCCGGTCTCACACAGCTGGTCGAATCCTTTTTTTCGAGAAAGGCTGTTGCGACCGTAAAAACTGGAATTTCGCGACCAAAATTTCCATATTTTTGGTCGCGACCAAACAAGTCCATATTTTTAGATAATGTATAAAAAACGATTTTCAAAGAATGTTACACTGAAATGGACTCTCAACCCGCCCTCGTTACTTCCTTGTTTCCATTTCGTGAAAGGCTGCCGCCCACAGCCGACCTTTCCCAATGCACGGCAGTATCGTACCCGCAGGAGGGCACAGGGAAACTGGGGAAAACCTGTGCTCCTATACAGCCTGCGCTTTACGAAGTCTCAGCTGCGTCACCATCCGGAACTCGCTACAACTGCCTCCAGCTGGGGATTCCAAATACGTGTGGCTGAGCGGTCACCCATCCAAGTATCGGCACGGGCCATCTTGACACCGCAGTGCAAAACGCCTTTTTTCCCCCGCTTTGAAAATATTCCGAGTACCGTTGGCGGGCTTTTCCCCGTCCGTGTAATAATTGTAGTTGCTTAAGGAGGTATTCCTCCCTGGAAACTTCAAAAAATCGTTTTTTTGCATATTGTCATAGCGTGAACTTTCAAGAATATTTTAAGACCAACCGGACCCTGAAATTCTAAAAATTGATGAAGTTACACCTTCTTTAGTGAAACAGTGTGCCTCGGGTTTACCGCGATCCGTCGAGTTTGAACGCGATTATCTCGAAACTACATATCTTGACACGGCGGGATTGATATCTTGAATAACTCTCACACTATTGACTTGAATTTGCACAATTAGCGATCAAACAGTAGTCATTTTCGGTTCACGATCGCATTTTTTAATTGGATAAACCATTTGTTAATAACAACGACTTCAGTATGCTGTTTTTCAAGAGAAAAATGAGGGTTTCTTTGGAGGAGCTGTCATTTTTCGTATTTTTCGAAATTTCGAAAAGTGGATCGTGAACCCATAGCCAGATGGATATATTTGAAGAAAACATTTTTTGTTTTCGTTTCAGATTCCATTTGAGCCTGTTAGAGATCCCGCCGTTTCGGGCCTCGCCGCTGGAGGACTGCAACGCCAACTGCAGCACCACGAACAATTTGAAAGATTTTCTCCCGCAAAAATTACATTGTAACCACAAACATGTGTACAATATGCCGAGAAAAAATTAATTCATTCCAATCAATGTGTTTCTAGAAAAAAAAATCATCATTCCGACCCTTCAAATTGGACTTTCAGGGAGGGATACCCCGTTAATTGTTGCGGTATAATTCCATTGAGTGAAATTGAAGCGGGGCGAGTTGAACCGGAGCCGGACAAGCCCCGGTAACGACGAACAAACTGACGGTGAAATGAATATTTGACCGAAGACAGCGGATACAACGAAGCTAGCAATTAGCGCTCGTAATACCCGGATAATTATGCGAAAGCCCTTCTCGGTCCCTTGGCGGACGCCAGACACCGGGCTTCGAAAGGAGGTGACGAATCAACGTAAGGAGAAAAAAAGAGCGAGGGGTATCGTTTGAGGGGGTTTTACTTAAACCACGTCTGAGCGGCGACTATGCCGAGAAAGGAGAGAGAATGAAAGGTGCCGACCGACCGAAATGAATTTACTTATCTCAGCCGGTATCAGCGAGGGAACTCAGCGTAAACTCATTGTCAGTGATAAAGAAGGCACCGTTTGGGCGTCTGTCCGTAAAAGATAGAAACTTCTGTCGACTCCGGGAAAAGTATTGCTCGATTATTATTTGAGTCCCGCGTCTAATGGATGGCTACAGCTTTGATAACGAATTTATATGAGTGGCTTGCAACGTCGAAAATGATATCGAAAACCGATTTCTATAGGGACTATTTAAACTTAATTCCCGCTGTTTTTTTACGTGGTAACCAATTTCCCGTTTTTTAAATCAGTCCAAGATTATGTTATGTTTGCTAACAGCCATTTCAGCAACGTTTAAGGGGCTATACCAGTGTGAGACTTTTAAAAAATTGATTTTTTTTGCCATTTTCGACAGTTTATACTTTCAAGAATATCCTGTAAAAATTTAAAGGCCGTATACTCTCCGAATGGCAGCCTTTACGTTAAATCTTTCAACGCGTTTTTCTCGAAATGAGATTTTTCGAATTTGCTGACATTGTAACTCAAAGAGCACTTATCTGATTGACTGGAAATTTGAACTGAGTACTCTTGAATATATTTACTCTACAATGACGTAGGATATTTTTGATTGGATGAAAATTGACGATTTGGTATTTAAAAAAAAACGACCATTTTATAGGCAAGAAAACATACTTTTTTTATAACTACGCCATTTTGTTAAATTTTGATATTTTTCGAAAATCCTACATCATTGTACAGGAAATACCTTCGAGTTTAACGATATTTCTTCTTCTTTCGGTTTCAGCTACTCAATCGGCCGGAATCATGTCAGCAGTGGAGGGACGTTTTATTCGCGCCTCCGAGGGCAGCGCACAAGTCGCTTGGATCTCAATAATTTCTATGAAAAAAAATATGTAATATGGTCAAATATAGCCAAATTTATTCTTAATTTTCCGAAACATTTAATTGAGTACTTATCTTCCAAATTTCCGAAAATCACCCAAATTTTCAGCGTTCACACTGATATAGCCCTTCAACGTATCAGACAATTCTTTGAGAGTCTGACATCAATATTCATCGAGTAAGGCCTCCAATTCTTCATCTTCAAGTTTTTCGGCTGTCCTGAACGTTCTTTGGGGGCGGATTGAAATTCCGAACTTGGAATGATCAGAACACTCAAAACTCCGAAAGAATACTACCCCGAAAGATCAAAACTCCGAAAGAATTTTACCCGAAAGACCAAAACTCCGAAAATCTGAGCACCGTCAAAATAATTCGGCTATAGAAGTTTTAAAAGTTTCATAATTTTCAGTAAATCGAAGAATTATTTCAAGATTTTTTTTTATTAAGAAGTGATTTTACGTCAATTTCGAAATTTGTCCAGACAATGTTATACGTTTTACATCATTTACAGCCAACTGTGTAGACTTTCGTTGGCATGATCTTGACGAACTTTGTAATTTCGGAACATCAAAACTAGGAATTTTAAAACGTCGACGCATCCAAAGTTCGGAATTGCAACCCGGCCACCATGTCAAGATCATGCCATCATTTACAGTCTACACAGTTGACTGTAAATTATGTAAAACGTATAACATTGTCTAGACAAATTTCAAAATTGACGCAAAATCACTTCTTAACAAGAGAAAAATTCTTGAAATAATTCGTCGATTTATTGAAAATTTTGAAACTTTAAAAACTTTCGAATTATTTTGACGGGGTACAGATTTTCGAAGTTTTGGTCTTGCGTGTAAAATTCTTTCGGAGTTTTGATCTTTCGGGGTAGTATTCTTCCGGAGTTTTGAGCGTTCTCATCATTCAAAGTTTGGAATTTCAACCGGGCCCTATCTGTAAGACGGAATGACACCTTATCGCGGTCGGTATGGTAGAACAATTATAGATACCCGAAAATCTCTGAAACGGCTCTTCAGATCCCGTCGAAACTTTTCCAAACGACGTCAAATAGATAGACGAACAGCTGTCTGCCCCTCAAATTTTCAGAATTTGAGAAAAAAAACGTAGATTTTCTTATCATAAGCCAATCTACGTTTTTTTCTCAAATTCAGAAAATTTGAGGGGCAGACAGCTGTTCGTCTATCTATTTGACATCGTTTGGCAAAGTTTCGACGGGATCTGAAGAGCCGTTTCAGAGATTTTTGGGTATCTATAATTGTTCTACCATACCGACCGCGATGAGGTGTCATTCCGTCTTAATTTCGAAACATTAAAATTCGGAATTTTAAACCGTCGGAGCATTCAAAGTTCGGAATTTCAACCCGGCCCCGTTCTTTGTCTTTAAGGCCAGAGTCGCCACTTTTGAATCGTCTAAACCAATCTCTGGACGTTGTCTCAGATAGAGCATGTTCACCATAAGCTTCTTGAAGCAAACAATGCCTTTCAGCAGCACTTTTTCTCAAATTGAAGCTGAAAAGCAAAGCTTCCCACATTTGCTCTTTTGTTGGTTCAAAACCGGACATTTTCGATACTATAAAAAAAAAGTAGTGTGTACAATTGAATTCTCTCTGAATAATACTAGTTACGCCATCTAATATAAAAGCGCGGAAATTAAGTATAAAACCCAATAAATTGCCAGCTTTGACAGCGGTTCAATTATTTTTATACACTCGTCAAATCATTACGACGATTTAATAATCGTGAGGTATCAATGTATAGATGTAACCTTGCAGAAAATGTCGTAAAATATTGGATTTCCATACTTGACCCTACTTCCTGATGGGGATCCAATGGGTCATCGCATTAGATCCCTATACTCAAATGTCACGCTGGTACATTGGATTCGTATCGGAATTCCCCATTAGAATCCCACGTACGAATCCAATTCAAATCCTAAAGAATTCCCACATTATTGAACAGAATCCAATACGATGCTTTGTAAGTCCCATCGCATTCTGTACGCTTAATTTTCTAAACAAAATGTAGAGATATGCAAAATGAGTGGATCTTATAAAAGAATAAATCTTCTCTTACGACCTTATATACCTTTGAAAAAAATGTATCGTTTTTTATTAATATAAATTATGTAAGCACGTCCCAAGAATGATGTTGCTATGTATAAACATCCTAAGAACGATATGGTCCGAAGAAATTTTGCAAGCTTTTCTCGTTTTTCTTGGGAACATGTTTTCAAAACCGACCGGACTCGTAGCTCCTAAAATCTTCAACCAATTGACTTCAAATTCCAACTGTAGCTTCTTAAATAGATTTTCTAGCGAAGTATACAATATAAACAAGTTACAAAGGTTTTTTTAAATCAATTTTTTATCAAAATGATGCCAAAATTGCAAAAATTAATCTTTTGTGATAATCGTGTGTACGTCGCTAGTAAAACTGGTGTAGATTACGAAAAAAAAAATTATTTTGTTTTAGATGCTCATGTGCGTTTCCAACAGAACCCCCATACAGGGCCTAAAAAAAAACGTTCTCTTTTTCCCGGCCACAGGGCCACCATTTTGTATTTTTTTTATAAACCCAAAATTTATTTTAATATCTACAGACGTGTAAAATAAACCGTCCAAACCCCATTTCGATTGCTTTATTAGTATTGTTTTTATTCCCCAAAAAACCCTGTTTTCCGACCATCTAAAGGCCTTAAAAATGATAAATTGCTTGAAAAAGTATATCTTAGAAATCGATTCGAATCACATCACTGAAAATTTACTGTAATTATCGTTTGTTATTTATTTTACTGCACTTCGACATAACGTCACCACACACGTACACGCTCGTGAAACGTTCGGGTTACGCTTCAACACGACGAGGTTTTTCTCGCGACTTTTCACATATTCTCGATTCGAACGTGGTAAGAATTCCCAAACGGCGTTAATCGAGGAACAGTGCAGAACCCGATTGGATCCCAAAGAGGACACCCTACGTGCGCTGTCCTAAAGGGGTGAGATACCTGTAGGGGAAGAAAAAGTAAATCTTTCTAAACTTATTATCTAAAACATGTCATCAACATGTTATCAAAAATCCAATATTTTTGCTTCAAAGCGTACCATTTAATCGATTTTCAACATTTCTCACTTTTTCTCGGTTCATATTCTGCATATGAGTGTTAATAAAAGAAAAATTTTCATTGGTTTTTTTTTAGATTAATCCCGCCGACGCTACGTGTCACGCCGTCTGAAAACATCCGCCGCAACCCGTTTAGAAGACCGTGCCAGACGTCCGCCATTTTTGAATATTGATTAAACAATACCATGTAACCGCCAAAAGTGGTAACAAAGCATAACCTAAGTCTCAAAAAGGGTGAAGAAATATTTCCTTTAAAAATGGTAAAGAAATATTTCCTCTGAAAAAAAAATCTTTAGAGATGAGGGTGCTTGGTGTTCCTTAAGAGGTCTTCTCACTTTAGAAGCTAAAAAGGCCATTTTCGTTATTTTTTCTATCGGTTTATATTATAGATATTGATATAAAAGTTGTTACACTTAATAAACACCCTTTCGAAATACATTACATTTTTTTTCTCAAGTCACTATTTATAGACGAAAATGGTAGTTAAAAAAATTGTAGGTCTGCGCTGTTCATGAAGTCTCGGAGATGGATCATCCGAAACAAAAAAATCAATTGGTTTTAGATTCCGTATGTTAATGGCTATAGCGCATATCATAAGATTTTTGATATATGCAAAAATAACAAAATGGCGGACATTTTTCGAAAAAAAAAACAAAAAAAAGTGTTTTTTTTACCGCTTTTGGCAAAAAAAGTAAATATCTTTTTTTTTTTAATTTTTGATATGCGCTATAGCTATAGTTGTTGAAAATATGTGGTTAGAATTTCATAAGGATCGGTTCAGTAGTTTCGAAGATTTTATCAACAGGCCGTCGAAAAATGTTGTTTCGAGAAAAACGCGTTTAAAGTTTGTTTGGGTTACATAAATACATTAAACTTTTTTAAATGTATTTCGAAAGTGTATGTTTTAAGTGTAACAACTTTTATATCAATATCTATAATATAAACCTATAAAAAAATCACGAAAATAGCTTTTTAGCGTCTAAAATGAGAAGACCCCTTAACAAATTTGTGCACGGGATCACGCAAACGTCGTCAATTGAGAAATAGCGCGGTACCCACATGGATTCCAATGTGGACTCTCTTACGTGCGGCGTCCCTATGAAATTCCTATAGGGATGTGGTAGGATCTGGGAACTCCCCAAAGAATCTCGGTACGGGACATTGTCTGAGGCTCATTACTTCCGAAATGCCGTATAAGTCTTCGGCTCCATTAAAATAGAGTTCATAATGGTCCACATTGACACACTTCTGCACTTCTTTTAAAGTTCCGCATCGTCGAGACCAGTGGAAAAGGTGACGAGCGAAAAGGAGCGAAGGGGTGACAGTGATGACAATCGGCCCCCAGTCTCTGCAGTCTCAGCGGTTCGTGTTGCAGAGGGCACGTTTCAGCCCTCGGTGGCCCGAATTAATTTGTCCCACGGAAAGCACGTTTATCCGTACCGAATCAAACGAAGCTGCGACCCCAAGGACGCCCTCCAAGGCCCTTTAGGTCTTCGTCTTTCTCCCAGGATTTTACAACCTTTCGGAAAGAAAATAAAAACAACTTTCTCTCCCACTGGGTCTTTACACTCGCTCCTTCTTTCTCGCTCTCCTTCGCCGCACCCCTGCCTCACCCGCTCTCTCAATCGCCACGTACGGCCATTATCGGGAACGAACTTTTCGTTTTGCACCAAATTGCCAACCCCGAGTGGAAACCACCACTGTAACGGAATGTGCCGGTTCGGCAATTTCGGATTTCAATCTTCCCGAAAACGCATGCAACGCGGTCCGTAACTGGAACTCGCTTTTCCGCGGTCTAAATGAGAACGGAACTTTGTTATCAATTTTGTCGCGGCCGTAGGGCCCAATTGCCACCCGGATGTGTCGTGGAAATCAATTTCGTGCGGACTGCATTTCGGATTTCGAATTATTGAGCCGAATAAAAGGGTCGGAGTGCAGGTTGGTCGACCTTCCACGCCAAACAGCGTCGACTGGCATCGATACGTGGATGGGTGACCGCTCACCGAATACCGAGGAGGAGGTAGTGCCACCGAGTATCACATGACAACAATTGGAACTCAGTGAATAGCCACCTTTAACGAACAAGATTTTTCGCAGTTTCTCTGTGCCCTAGTACTGATACGATGGAGTAGTGCGTTAGGAGAAAGATGAGTGTGGACAACACGCTGAACTGAAAATACTGAAGTAACTGGGTGTAAAAAGGCAAAAAACTAAAACGAATCATAAAAATTCGAAGAAGGGGTAGAAATTGTCGTTACGGGGTGTCGCCGTTGGGGGTGGAATACGAGGGGAGCGCTCTACGCTTATGCATTGGGCTGGTTGACTGTTACCAACTGTTAGCCGCGAAACAATCGTCTTATTGAACGTAAGTTTTCGAATATTGGGAGTACAAATAAGTCTCCGCCGTTTGACAAAAGATGGCCCCACCAGGAGGTTATGGTTGAAATTGTCAGATGTAAAACGTCATTCGTAAGGTTGGAGATCTTGGCAAGACCATAACCTTGAAATATTAGCGATTTTGTATCAGTATCACATAATTTTTTTTTTCGTGCAAAAATGTCGAGTTTTGAGCCAAATAAGCGTTATTTGCGGGAACTTTATAACTCTTTTTTACTTCTCGAATTTGAAGAAATCAGCAGCTGAGGCGCATTGATTGCTTGTAGAAGCATATGGTGAGAGTGCTTTAAGGCCTTAGGCCACAGTAACGGGTATAAAATCATGTGCGAATTTAACAATTTTTTTCGTATGAAAAAATGATTCACTAATAAAATTAATTACACATCTATTTAGTATGAATATCAAGCTGTTAGAAAATACGTATATATTTTTTTTCGATGTACAAAATGGCCGACTACTAATATTTTCTTTTGTTATCTTTTTTAAGGCGCTTCGCGGCGTGACATTTAGCATCCACAATTTTTTACCTAGAACAAAAAACAAAAATTTTCGTCAATCTACATTAGAATACCTAGAGAAGTACGTACGGAATTTAAAAGATATTGTTTTATTCAAAAGTTGTAGTTATATGAACTGAAGAAATGAAATTTCAGTGAAAAATTTCGTTATAACTACTCATAAACTGCTCATAAAATGAAAAGTTTTCGATTAATCAGAAATTCCGTACGTACTTCTTTGCGAAATACAATAAGGAATCTAAATTTTTAATTTGAAGTAAATATAGTAAAAATTGTTGAAGTTATTTGTCACGTCAATTGGAAAAAAGCTGTTTCGTAAAGTTTCGAGCAGTCGGAAACTTTGTACATCGAAAAAAAAAATTCGAACAGCCGAAACGAAGAAGCGGAATTGGAAGCATTATTGGAGGGAGATTCGTGCCAAAGGCGAGAGTTCCCGCAAATGACGCTTATTTGGGTCAAAACTCGACATTTTCGCACGCAAAAAATTATGCGATGCTAATACAAAATCGCTCATATTTCGAGGTTCTGGACTTGCCAGATGTCCAACTCTACGATATGACGTTTTACATCTGACAATTTTAACCATAAACTCCTGGTGGGGCCATCTTTTGTCAAACAGCGGAGACTTATTTGCAATCCCAATCACTTTTACACACCTTTTTATAAAAATACGCATTCGATGATTACATGAAATGTTTTCATTACGTTGAACAATGATTTCCTATAACTTTTTTCTCGCAAAAAATACGCAGTCGATGATTCCATGAAATATTATCATAACGTTGAACAATGATTTCCTATAACTTTTATCTCGCCTACTTAACGCGAGACGAATTGGCAACGTCGTCAATCGTAATATATGATAACGCTAAGTTTGGCAAAAGTGTCGCGAAGTTAGAGACATACGCGCCCCGTTCCTAACCTCAAAATCGGCCCGAGGAGCTGTCAAGAATGGAGACAATCCGAGTCAAGAAAATGTCTCGTTTGAAAAAAAAAGTGAGAACTGAAGCTGTCTACAATCTGAAAGAAGTAAAAAACTTTAATATTTTCCGATATTTCAAAAAATTATTGCATCCCTGAATAAGACTCCGCTGTATTTTATCTTGTCCTGGACATTTCTAGAAACTTATCATTTCTGAACATAGATCTCGAATTATTGTCGAGTAATTATTTAATCAATTATTTACTCAATTGCAAGTACTAATTACAATGACTAATACAATTACTGATTACAATTACTAATTACAAATACTAATTACAATTACTAATTACAAATACTAATTACAATTACTAATTACAATTACTAATTACAATTACTAATTGCAATTACTTATTACAATTACTAATTACAATTACTTATTACAATTACTAATTACAAGTACTAATTACAATTACTAATTACAAGTACGAATGACAAGTATTAATTACAATTACTAATCACAATTACTAGTTACAATTACTAATTACAGTTACTAATTATAGTTACTAATTACAGTTACTAATACAATTGAGTAATTATTTACTCAACAATACCACAATTACTAATTAAGAGAATAAGAACAAATAATATACCTCGCTGATTATCCCGACCAAGTAGTATGAGGTCACAAATACCGAATATGGATAAGGTATGAAGCCTTTGTGCCGTCGACAAAATTATCGTATTTGCACAGCCTAATATTTGCTGTGTTTGATTTACTCACAAATTCGCGATTAAATACAATAATAATTTTATAACGGTGCTGTGAATTCTCCTTTTCACGATGCCAAGTGTTCGTTCGATAATTAGTCGAACCATAGCTATCTTTCAACTCCGTGGTAGCGTTTTTTTCAGCAGACATAAACAATGTACTGAACAATGATCAGGAGGTTTCCGTAAGCGTAACGAGACAAGCCCACGAAATACGTAGAGCTCCCGAACTTTTTTCCAAAAAACGGTGCTGTAGATCATACCCAAACTGCACAGGACGACCAGCAGAGGGATACTTAAAAAAAAAAAATTCAGCTCAATTGTAACTTTTTAACCTCGCCCCATAGCAACCTTAAAAAAATACACGAAGCATCTCCGCTCTATATTCTCTTCGTTTTCTTTATTTTCTTCATTACGCCCGTCCAAGAGTGAGTTTTTTTCGAGGAGTGAGTAAATTGTCAGTTGCATCGAGCGAACACGACTTTCTCGGGGTTCGTTATATTTTTGAGTGAACGAGCAAGGGCGCATTCGAAGATCCATCCTACCGAAACGTGGATGAATTTACGACGCGTTAAGTTCGCGCCTGGAACCGTTAACTCGGGCCGTTGCACCATCAGCGAAAAGGAGCAAGGCCGTGGAATCGCGCATATTTCTTGACATGGCATAGCCGAAGAGAGCCGAGTGCGCGCGCAAGAACCATCTCATTTGCATTCCTTTGCGACCCTTGCGTCTTCTCATCCCGGCATATTTCTGGAGTGACGTCTCACCGGCATACCCGAGCGAATACCGATGCTTCATCGTCGAAACGAATAACGTTGGCCCGCGTGCTCTGCCTTGAGAGGCAAACTTCGGCCTGAGAACACACCGAGTAGCTTCTTGAAATATCATTTTTCTCGTACATCAAGCACACAAGAGAGAACCCTCGTGCGCGGAAAGAAAACTGACGTGTAAAAAGAACAAGAAAATAAATGAATGCAGCGACGAGGAGGTTTTCTTCTGTTCTCGAAGAGCGCGGAGCCGCAATGAGACGAAGTGGGAGGGAGAGAAAACGCGAGGAGAAGTCGAGGAAGAAGCAATCAGCGTTTTATCCCCGATTTTTCCGTCTCACGGGAATATCCTTTAACGCCGGATCCTTCTTTCACTCCCGCACTCTCTCTTCCCGTCTCCCCATGGGGGATGAATTTTCTCCGCGAGACAATAATTAAAACGGGATTGTTGAGCAACGCTAATGCCTTACTCGTTACGCACCTTGCTCGAATTACAATGAATAATACACGCGCAAAGTAAGAAGCTACAAAAAGCCATGGGGTGAACGCAGTTACGGTCGCAGATGGAAACGAGCGCGTTGGTTTGGCGCGACGTTAACGGGGGGCGATACCTTTAGGCGAGGAAAAAAATTTGCTGATTTTCATTATTTGTTTTTCAAGGGGCTATACCAGTGTGAACGCTGAAAATTTGGGTGATTTTCGGGAATTTTTTGGACGAAAAGTACTCAATTAAATGTTTCGGAAAATTGAGAATATATTTGGCTATATATGACCTATATTACGTAATTTTTTCATCGAAAAATATTGAGATCCAAGCGACTTATGCGCTGCCTTCGGAGGCGCAAAACGAAAGTTCCTCCATTGCTGATGTGATTCCGATTGAGTAGCTGAAACCGAAAAAGGAAGAAATGTCATTAAACTGGAAGGTATTTCCTGTACAATGACGTAGGATTTTCGAAAAATGTCAAAATCGAACGAAATGGCGTAGATATGAAAAAAAATCTGTTTTCTTGCCTATAAAATGGTCGTTCTTTTCAATGCCAAATCGTCAATTTTCATCCAATCAAAAATATCCTACGTCATTGTAGAGTAAATATATTCAAGAGTACTCAGTTCAAATTTTAAGTCAATCGGATAATTGCTCTTTGAGTTACGATGTCAGCGAATTTGAAAAATCTCATTTCGAGAATAACACGTTTAAAGATTTAACTATCCATTTTTGCAAGATAAAATGATATTGATATAAATGATATAAATGATAATAATATTCTTGAAAGCATAAGCTGTCGAAAAAGGCAAAAAAATCCATTTTTTTCAATGTCACACTGGTCCCTTAAGGAAAGATTTCTTCGCCATTTTTGAGACTTGGGGTTACGTTTTATTGCTTCATTTGGTTGTTACGTGGTATTTTTTTTTTATTAATCTTCAAAAATGGCGGAGGTATGGCACGGGCTCAGTAGACCTTTTTGTCTCAAATATTCTTGAACATTTTTCAAAAAGTATTTTTTTCATAATGTAGGCATTTTTTTCGAAAAATTCAATCTTTTTGTTTAAGACCGTATGATTTCAACAATTTTCAAAATTTTTCACTTTTTCTTGGTTCATATTCTGCGTAAGAGTGTTAATAAAAGAAAAATCTTCGTTGTTTTTTTTTCAGATTATTCCCGCGAGATTTGGTATAAATCTTTCTTACCTTATGATCCTAAATGATCTTAAAATTAAAAAAAAGTATTTTTTTGTTGCAAAATGTGGCCATTTTTTTCGGGAAATTCAATTTCTTTGTTGAAGAACGTACCACGTCAAGATTTTTCACGCTTTCTTGGTCCATATTCTGAGTATGAGTGTTAATGAAAGAAAAATCTTCGTTGGTTTTTTTTTCAAATTAATTCCGCCGATGCTACGTACGTGTCACGCCGTCAGACACCACTCACCGCAACCCGTTTAGAAGACCGTGCAATACCATTGGCATTTTCAAAGGTTAATTAAAAAAATACCATGTAACAGCCAAAAGTAGTAATAAATACGCTAAGGCTCAAAAAGGGTGAAGAAATCTTGCCTTTAAAAAAAAATCCATGAAAATCAGCAATTTTTCGTCGCCTAAAGGTATGTTTAAGGGTAAACTATAAGGGGATAAGGGTGCATCTCGCAGTAGCGAGAGTTAGATATTGGGAAACCATCGCCTTCTGGAAAGCTGGTAGCGGATCGCTTGGACGCTAATTCGAACTTACGAGATTCGTACACACCATGTAGAAACCAAGAAAATTCGAAGGTTCGAAAAAAAGATACGTACAAACGATGATAGCACAACGGTATTTTAATATTTGGAAATATCACGGTAAAATATGTTTTTTAAAGCGATATATATATTGTACCTTTGAAAAAAAACATATCTTTTTTTATCAGCTTGAATGATTTTAAAACATCCCAAAAATTATAAGGTTGATATGTATAAATATCCCAAGAACGATATGGTCCGAAGAAAAAATGGTTTCAAAATTTTTAACCCCATTTTTCTTGAAACCATATTTTCGAAATCGGGCGGTCCCGTAGCTCTCGTAATTTTCAAGCGATTAACTAAACATTTGGACTGCAGCTTCTAAGACAGATTATCTAGCGAAGTACACACGATTTTTACGATGGATAAATAATCACGGTATTCCTAAACAAATTAAGACAAATTAAGATATCATTTATTGCCGTAAAATATATTTTGTATTGTGTTTTTGATCAACCATTGCCAGTAAACGTTTTGCCGGGACTGTCCAGGCTTTGCCCCAATTGTTTTTTTTCCAGGCTTTGCCAGGCTTCGCACCAAAATTTTGAAGGCTTCTCATGGTTATGTCTTGGAAACTAGATGATGAATCATTCTCATTTTTTTTCACATTATTCGTGACAACTTACTGTAGCTTATCGTCGTTTTTTATCAATTTCTTAATTTTTGTTTTGACGGTAGAATTAATGATGCTCTGTTTGCCCATCATAACGCATTTGTTACGTGTAAACCAAGCCCACTTTAAGTGTAAATATCTCAGGTTTGGGGTGGTTAAACTTATTCAAAATGCACAGATGTTTGGATAATGTATTAAATAACTTATATGTCAAATTTCAACAATTTCTTAATTCAACTCTTCTGTGGAGGTACTACCTTAATTTTTAAGGATTCTTATTTAGCGACGTACAACCTAAGTCTGCAAACTATGATTTTGGATAATAATGAAAATGAGAAATTGAAAAGACATTTCGTTGCATTGCAACGATGCAAACTTCAACCCCATTTCGTCGACAGGTACTTACATGCGTAGAGCACAAGAAGGAAAGTCTTTTTTGTTTAAAATACAAATAATTATTGTAGAAAGTTGTTTGGCTGCATTATTTGGTGAATTCGGCATGATTTTTTTTTAATAGGCGCTGTTATTTATTTTTCAGCGACAATTTGGACAACAGATTCTCTTCGCGCTTTCGCAACCAGTCGTTAACAGACATCAGTCGTTCCCTCGATGTTCTATCCTCGACACCACCGGCTTCCCTCAAAAGGGACCTGTCCGCAAAATCGTTCGTAAATTTACCAACCCCGCGATACATCCCGTGGAAGCTTTGCAGACCGGCGTTTGAAGTTTTTCCAGCATTCGACACACGCAACGCACGTGATGAATGCAACGAGATCTCGACCCCTGAATTACGCGAAAAATTCTTCAATTTTTTATTCCAGGAATCAATCAAAGAATATCCCCGTTTATAGCGAGTACCATTGATGGGCTTCTCCGTAGTATCCGATTTTCTCTGTTTCCCAGAATCCGAAAACGTGCACGATTCCATCGGTGGCTCGGACATCAAAAGCATTCTCGTTTCGCCATTCCCCGGGCAAACATCACGAATGAATTCATATAATTCGTTCAACCGATCGTTCTGTTGCATTTCCTGGAATTGTCTTTTTTTGCGTCTATATCACTCGAAGGGTATTTATTTTCCAAAGCAGATCCTCTTTTTTCCATTTCGTCGGATTCGTCCGGGAAAACGAACATAACCTTTGAAGAAAGAATTGACAAGGAGATTGCCAATTGTTCCTGCGTGGATATAAAAAAAATCGACAGTAAACTGACAGCAATTGATCGCGCTAGCTATAAATATATACACACGGCGAAAGGTGGGGTTACCCTTTTCGAATTTGGCATCGTGACAGTAAGTTACAGATCGTCGCCAAAAAGAGGCCGCAAGAAATGTTCAAGGTAGCATTTCGAAAAAACGCCATTGTTCTTTTTACTTATTCCCTACTTTTTTACTCCCTAGGTGATTTCAAAAAAGGTTTTTTGCTACTTTTTATTCTCACAAGCTCGCGGGCCTTTCTTCGAAAACGGCGACAGGAATTCCTTCTCCAAGGGACTCGAAATGGCCAAGATTTACCGTTGATTTGTCTTCGAAAAAGTTTCCTGCTTTTTCCGCGTCGCGCAGTTTTTTGAAAATGCGCTATCAGACGATTTTGGAATAAAAAATAAAATATCTAGAGCGAGAACAGTACGACAATAAAAAATCCAAGAATACAATAAACAAAATCGGAAAAATCAAAACGGTACAAAAAAAACTAAAAAGAATTTTAAACAATATTATTAATGTTGTTTTCCCAACTGCTTCTTTTCTAGAAACTGCGAATAGTTTTCAAATCGCCACAGTCATTTTCCACACTATTTCAATTTCATCATCATAATTGAGGAGCTGGCGAACAAAATCGGACTTGTCCACATTACGTCCATTTTTTCGTGTTCTTCAAGCACACCTTTATAAGCTCACAAAATATTTTGCATCACATCCGACTCTAAATACCTTAAAATTTGTTTTAAACCGTCTTTCCAACCAGACACGGACTTGTCAATGGCTGGCTGGATGACAAATTTGTACCAGATGACTACAGTGATGACGATGATGGCATTGAATGCGATTGTTGTGAGCCTGACATGGAAAAGTTTGTGTGGGATTATTAAATTGATAATAAAAAACAAATTTATAACCAATTCAAAGAATCTATTTTATTTTACAACCGGCTATGTCCATAAGATTTTCATTCTCAAGCGAAGTTGTCCACCATTCTCATTCAAAACCGGACTTGTCCAAAACAAAAATAAACACGTGTAGTACAGTCGTGCTGTCGCTGAAAAACCCCGTAATCGGAAAAAAATAGAAGAAGGCCAGTTTTTTGACAGGTGATTATGTAGGTGCCGCGGGTGCTAAATCCAAGTTTGCCTAAAAATCGGGGCACAGGGTTCTTTTTTAGGGGATGAAGGGGGATGGGGGTGGATTGATGCCAAACTACAACTTCTGCGAGGTCAGCGTCGTGAGACAAAATGTTCAGAAAAATCCGGGCTTTAGCTTTGTCTATAGCTCCGAAGTCGTGGTAGTTTATTTTAGGGGTGAAAAAGTGGGGTGAAATTTTGAAAAATAAATTTTAATTCAATAACTTCTTAGGACAAATTCGTACAATTTTTGTTCAAATGGGAACGTTGTAGCCCTTGTAAAGACGCGTCGATCAAGTATTTGATCATTACTCTTCAATAATGTCTTCACCCCCAAACAAGTTGTTGAAATACCAAAAAAAAAAATTGTTTATTGAATAACTCAAAAGCAATCAATTTTTCTGGTATGGTTTAAATAAACGAAATGTAGAGAATAATTTTCTCTATATTTTTCCGTTTCTATGGACCACCCTGGAATTTTGGTTTTTCCAAGCCCTCTCGGGGGTTGAAAATAAAAAATGAAATTCTGGGAAAACTATTGACCGCACGAATTCGCCGCCGTGGAACAATTTTTAGCTTGAACCATCAGCTACATTTTTGTCCACAGCGCCAAACTCGTATCTCTTCATTTTCGGTCAATAGTTTTCCCAGAATTTCATTTTGAATTTTCAACCCCTGGGAGGGAAAAAGCAAAATTCAAGGATGGTCCATAGGATCGAAAATATAGAGCAAATTATTCTCTACATTTCGTACACTAAAACTATCATCGAAAAATCGATTGTTTCTGAGTAATTCAATAAACAATTATTTTTTTATATTTCAATAATTTTCTTGGGGGTGAAGATATTATCGGAGAGGGATGATCAAATACTCGATCAACGCATCTTTTCAAGGGCTACGACGTTCCCATTTGAACGAAAATTGTATGAATTTTTCCTAAAGAGTTATCGAATTAACTCTGATTTTTCAAAATTCCAGCCCACTTTTTCACCCCCAATATGAACTTCCACGACATCGGCGCTGTGGACAAAAATAAGGCCTGGATTTTTCTGACCATTTTGTCTCTCGGCGCCGACCTTGTAGCGGTTGCACTTTGGCATTGATCCACCCCCATCCCCCATCATCCCCTTAAAAAAAAACCCTACACCCCGATTTATAGGCAAACTTGGATTTAGCACCCGCGGCACCTACGAAATCACCTGTCAAAAAATTAGCCTAAAAAATTCTAGCTCGTCTCTATTCGGTTATTTCGGTTTTTGACCTCTCCTGTAAAGAAGTATTTCATAGACAAGTCTGGTTCAGTTCGCCAGCTCCTAAATTAATTTTACGAATTGGATTCTCATCGCCCTGCATTCGATTCAACCATGCGGTGAATGGAAATCCTTTTCTAAACACGTCTCTCGAATCATTTCCGTTCTTGATACGAAACGATATACCTCGACGTCGCGTCGGTAAGACTATGAAACATTATCGAACGTCTCATCGTATGAGAGCCACCCATGTGATATGTATACGAGATTTTAATGCGACTTGAAAAACGGTATCCGGGAACTTTCACGGGAACGAATTTGCATTGATCCTCATTGAGCGGGCGGTCCAATGCCGGAGGGGAGGGAGAGAGAGAGAGAGAGAGAGAGAGAGAGAGAGAGAGAGAGAGAGAGAGAGAGAGAGAGAGAGAGAGAGAGAGAGAGAGAGAGCAAGACAGATAGTGGTGAGTTTGATGTGAGAGACTGCATGCCCTCCAGCGCGGATGCTTTTACGTGCACCATCTTCGGCATTGCCTATGCATACCGAAGCACCTCTTTATCCGATATAGCTCGTTGTTTAAGGAGATATATGGCGAAGGGAGAAACGCGGGCAAAATGGAACGAGAGGCGAGACTTCATGCAAGAAAAGATCGTACACGCGAGCTAGAAAGAGTCCATGTACGACGTGGATGTATAGATCAGATGTGGAGGATGTCTATATGTATTCAGGATGTACATCGCAAGGGCAGAGTCTTTTCAATACTCGCAGGAAAATCGATACGCACACGCGATAGCTCTGGAAATTAATAACATTCGTTGCACACGAGGGGCTTGCGTTCACGTTGAATGTTCGACGTTAATTAGAAACTAACCCTCCGCACGTCGCACCTCAGATCCGAAGAGCGAATTCATACGGAAACCGAAGAGCTGTCGTGCTTTCCGACCCAGGCACGAACGTACAATTCCACGAGCTGCGCATGTTTTTAGCAAACAATACATCCCCCAGACACAAAGCTCCTCGCTGGCCGTTGTACAGCGCTGCGTACGCGTGTATTTGTACATTGATGGCGTGGGGTCGTTCGAAGTTTGTCGTTTGACGCGATCAGAAGGGAATTCAAGCGGGCCACAACGACGGATCTTTATTCCGTTGCTTAATGAGTAATTATTCAATGGACTTGGGAAATTGAGGGCATTACTAGTAAAAGTGAATATCGGGGAAAAATCGCCCCAGATTTAAGGGGGGGATACCTTTAGGCGGGGAAAGAATTGCTGATTTCAATGATTTTTTTTGTTAATGGAAAGATTCCTTTACCATTTTTTAGACTTAGGGTATGCTTTATTACTACTTTCGGCTGTTACGTGGTATTTTTTAAATTAATCTTTAAAAATGACGGAGGTATGGCACAGCGTCCCAAACGCGATCCGGCGGATTCTGTCAGACGGCGCGACACGTAGCGTCGGCGAGATTAGTCTGAAAAAAAACTAACGAAGATTTTTCTTTCATTGGCACCTACACGCAGAATATGAACCAAGAAAGATTGAGAAATGTTGAAAATCGATTAAATGGTGCGCTTCGAAAGAAAAAGAATGAATTTTCCAAAAAAATGGCTACATTTCGCAATGAAAAATTCTTTTTTTTATTTTGAAAAATATTCACAATCGTGTTTTGGACAGTGAAGTTAGAAATATTTGTAACAAAATTCATCAGAATCGGTCAATTAGTTTTTGCGTTATACGTCACGGCAATTTTGAAAATGCAGTTTAGAAGACCGTGCCATACCTCGCCACTTTTAAAGATTAATGAAAAAAATACTATGTACCAGCCAAAAGTAGTAATAAAACATACGGTAAGTCTAAGAAATGATGATGAAATCTTTTCTTTTAAAAACGTCATGAAAATCGGCAAATTGTTTCGTCGTCTGAAGGTATCTCCCCCTTTAAATCAGCTGCCGCGCACGCACGTCCCGTGCAGAAATTATGATGTGACTCAAATCGATTTTTAAGATATACATTCATCTTGTATATCTTAAGATCCATTCATTTTGTATATCTATATATTTTGTTTAGAAAATTCAACGTACAGAATGCGATGGGATCCATAAAAAATTGGATCGGATTGTGTTCGATAATCTGGGAATCATTTAGGATTCAAAGTGGATTCGTACATTGGATTCCAATGGGAAATCCCGATTAGCATGTAATGACCGAGCTTGACGTTGTAGTGTGAGGATTCACTGGGATGACCCATTGGATCTCTATGAGGAAGTAGGGACAAGTATGGAAATCCAACTGGATCCCTGTGACAATTCCTGCACCAGGTTGAGAAGAAGCATACGTCGTTGATGTCGTCTTCGACTATCGCCAGCCACTCATATAAATTACTTTAGGATTCAAATTGGATTCCAATGGGGAATCCCGATGAAAATCCAATGTACGTGTGTGACGTTTTACAGGGTGTCTAATAGGAAGTTGTTAAAACTAAATAAGTGTCTCGTCCCTCCATGAATTCAATAGGGGTCCCTTTTTCTAAGGCGCATACCTGAGGCCCCGCAGTTTTATTCCAGCCGTGGTTGAAGCAAGTACGCGCGCGTCAAAATGAGTGAGCTCACAACGAAAGAAAACGTATATCTTATTGAGTGCTTCTTCTCGAGGGAAAAAATGTATAGTAATGCATATAGAGGGTTTCGTACTAAATTTGGAACTCATAGAGCTGCCAGCGAAAACACTCTGAAAAGGTAAGAATTGAATATTTATTCATATTCATCTATCACACAACTTGTGTTTCAATTCAATAAAACTGCATTGAAGTAATTTTACGTTAATTTTTGTAGGATGATCGATAACTTCGTGAAGTATGGTACATTCCAGGACCGTAGACACGAGTTGCCAGGTCCATCTGTTACGGTGACTACACCAGAGAAGATCAACGAAGTTGAGAATTATTTCAAACAAAATCCAAATGATTCGATTCGGAAAGCTGCTCAAGCATTAAAAATAACCAAATTATCATTACACAACATTTTGAAATATTTTTTAAAGTTTCATCCGTATAAAATAAGCACTCATCGATCGTTAACTGAACATGCCATGACGAAACGCATCGAATTTTGTAATACTATTACGGGAATGTTTGAAGCCGAAGAACTTAATGAGAAATTGATTATTTATTCCGATGAAGCACATTTTTGGATGAATGGGTACGTAAACAAGCAAAATTACCGATTTTGGGGAACGGAAAATCCCAACATATCGCTAGCGAAGTCCCTTCATCCACAGAAAGTAACGGCATGGGCAGCGATTTCAGTAAAAGGAATTTATTTGCATTTCTTGGAATCTCCGGTAACAGGAGAGAGTTACAAACAGCTTTTGGAAACGAAATTCTTCCCTTATGCAAAAAAGAGGGGACTGGTTAAAAATGTTTACTTCACGCAAGATGGAGCGACGCCGCACGGGACTCATGAGGTGTTTGAAGCTATTTATCGCGTATATGGGACTCGAGTAATCGGTCTGGGGTACCCTAAATTTGCTCAAGGCGGACTAGAATGGCCTCCGTACTCACCGGACCCGAACCCTTGTGATTTTTTCTTGTGGGGTTACATTAAAGATCATTGTTACGCTAAAAACCCCAGCACAGAAGAAAAACTGATCGCGGCCATCCAGGAAGTGGTTCGCGGCATTACGAACGATATGTTGGACACAGTATTTCACAGTTTTCAAAAGAGAATTGATTTTTGTGCACAATCTAACGGTTCGCATTTCGAAAATATCTATCATTAATCACTGTACTTTCCCGTTATTTTTATAAGATGTAATAAGTTGACATAAAAAATATTCGACTGGGTTTTATTTATGTGCATTTAAAACTTCATAGTTTCCTCTATTTAAAGCAATTTGGCTTTTCTGATTCTGTGCACGTGTTTTAAAATGACAGTCGATTAGTTTCAGCAACTTCCTATTGGACACCCTGTACATAGTCATACGAATTTTGAACGAACTTCCATTTACGCTAATCGTCATACTGCGAACCTCATTCGAGCATATAGCCATTAGCGAGAAACGGGCGTGTCAAAATTGCGAGAGGTTTTTAAATGGGAATGTACGGACAATTTTCATCGGCACCGCGCCAAGTGAAAACATGACGTTAGTGGTCAGACAGGTCAGTACGATGTCCGGCTCAAGAGCCTCTCTCTCTCTCACACACACACACACACACACACACACACACACACACACACACACACACACACACACACACAACACACACAACACACACACACACACACTCTGTCACCTCCTACTCCTTCTCCTGTCGTCATAATCGTTGACGTATTACAAAATTCAAGACGACAAGCAGGCGGACCCACCGGTAGTTCGAGATCGACGCGAAATAGAGTGAGAGACGAGAGTGCAGTCAGTCCCGTTGGAGACATTGACGGATTCGCCGCTCTAAAAAACGAGCTCTGTGCTCTGTGACTGTCTAGCAGTCTGGCTCCTTCCTTTTGCGCTATTTCTGTATATATATATACACACACACATATGTTTTGTAGACTTCGTCTTTCTCGTTCGCCCACCATTATTAAATTGATATGGAATTGTTATCCGCGGGAGAAACGTCACGTCAATTTAGCTCCCTCTTTTCTGAACTCGTATATATACTTCTTGTCACAAATCGACGGAAACTATTCGACAGCCCCATGCACTGGACCGCAATAAATCACAGTTAAGAACGAAGCTGTGAGAATTCACCCTGAAACATAGAGATATCGATTTTCAATTCGAAAAAGTTCGATGTTAAAAATTGGGAAAAAGTTTTACATTTTAGTCGTACGAAATTCATTTTATATTGTGGGTTTTCGTGAGATTTAAATATTTTATTGCATAGTGTTGTAGCCTAGGGTTTTAACTTCAATTTGTAATAAATATTTTGTAAAAGTTCCATAAATTTCCGGAGTTGTGACGACCTACGCTACGACGCTACTGCATTACGACGAACCGCCCTGCTGCGATGTACCTTTTTTCTTTTGCGTTTTTTGCGAAATTATGGTTTAGGGAACGGTGAGACCTATAGGAAAATCTATCCGTCCGATTCACTTCAAATGCGCACAGACCATAGCTTATCACGTTTTCTGTTGTAAGATATGATGTTTTTTTTCATATTTATCCATTTGATAATAACAAATTATTAGAGTTGTTTTTCTTGGTAGAAAATCGAACTTGTTTTTACAGCTTGCCATGTTCGTAATTTATACATTTTTTAAATAGTCGCCGTTCATACGGAGTTTTATTATTAACTCTTTCTTGACACACTGGGTCCATGTGACCCGTATAGTACTTCATCCACCTGCCATTAACAACCGGTCAGTCGGTTTTTATTGGAAAAAATCAGGGATACACTTTTAACTTTTTTTAATATGTCTGCATGATTGAAGTTCAGGAGATATCAAATTAAATAGTTTAAAAAAATTATTGAAAGTTTTCAATGTTGTTAAAGTAAGCATTTTACTAAAAATGCATCCCTGTCAAATGACCCAGTGTGGCAACGTAGGGTCAACTAAAAGTACATTTTTTATTCTGCATTTTAAATCACCCTAATAGACAGCACCACCCACCTACCTACACCGATTGGCCACGCAGCAACGGTGGCTCTTTCTTTAACTAAAAAGAACCCTATTACATATCGATGTTTTTCCACGATGATAAAACCCAAACTTGGCTAGACTTTGTATCAATTGTGTGTGAAATTCCGATCTCGTCATTCCAATACTCTCATGAAAAAAAAATTGAAACCCGACCTTGTTTTTTGCGTTCGTACCTATATTTTTGTCGATACAAATTCTTTTATCATTTTTCACGAATGTAAATTGTACCTGAATTTATTTCGTGAGATAGAAATACCCAATACGACGTGTGTAAATTTACTTGCCTCAATTTTTTTCAGTTTAGAGCTTTTTTGTCGGAGGATGGAGAAGATTGGCGAGAGGGTTGTATTTACCCTGCATCGAGATAACGTCGATATTGTAGAATGGAAGGCCTCATTAACGTTGAAAGCTGTACACAATTATCCCGCTGGATAATGATGGTCCGTGGTTCGAACATCGGTTGCGCAACTATTATTCGATAAATATATATAATAAATAGCATCGTCGATATTTCATCCTTCTGCGAATAACAAAAGCTTTATATAATTTCCCAAAATGATACAATCTGTCAGAATTAAGGGTCGTCATCACAGTAAACATTTTTAAAAAATCGATTTTTTGTTTTTGTATTCTCCGATAGTATAGACGGTTATAAACATGGACCTGGCATCGCCGATTGATCGTAAGTAGACAATTTATATGAAAATTCCGCACTCGAAACTTTAAACGCGTTTTTCTTGAAAAGTCGTTTTTCAAAACGGTGTACACTCTCAAAAGAAGAGTTCTCAAGCTATCCGTCTCAAATTTTGACACAACATTCTTCACGCCATTCTTTATCTTGCTATGTAAGTTTTTTTTTTTAATTTTTTTTTTAAACGAAAAACTGTTGAAAAAAAGGCTAAATTCGATACTTTTTTCAAACCGGCGCCATTTTGTCAATTTTGATTAAAAATTGACGGCTTTTCTACTGATTAACAATCTTTTTACAAATTTTGTTTCGGATAATATTTACGGCCACAACCGTGTACACCGTGAGGACTCCTTTTTTTAAGACATTTTCAATCATTAAAAAATGTAAAAAAATATATATAAATAAACGTTTAAAAATTTACATTCTGTTCTTCATGAGCGCTTTGATTTGACACAAAAAATCAGAATGATTCGCGTTTTTTAGCCATAAAAAAAAATTCGCGAAAATCCGCTATTTTTCGACCCGTTGCACTGTGATGATCCCTTAATTGAATCCTCGACGGGTCTCTCAACCGCGATGGATTTTTTCTTCTCCTCTTCGTTCCCGTCTCACATCCTTGACAAGCATATAATGTGAAGAGACAGAGAGTAAGAAAAAGAGGCAAAAAGCGAATGAAAAAAAACGTCTGCCACTCGTGCGCGAAATTGAAACACAATCCTCGTGGCACGTCCACATGGGTATGCACGTACATGCACCCACACACACCTGGGGGAAAAAAAAAAAACAAGAAAAAAACCCGATATACCGAATACGGCATGGTGCGTTTTTCCCGACAGGAGTAGCACGCACCCCCGCAATTCTGCGACGATTCACGAGTTTTTCTCACGTGCCGACGAAAGCTGAGATACGCCTGACACACCGTACGAATCCAGAGCCTCTTGCGAATCTACGTAAAAACCGCCCGAATACATATTTTTATCGATATTCCCGCTCCTATGTGCCGTTGCGATCTATTTTTATTCCTGAAAGATACAGAATACTTCGATTCCCCACGCATATTTCGCTGGTAACCCTATAACGTTGTCTCGACGGCGCGGTTAGAGAATTTAAAAAAATGAAAAGGTTCGAAAGTTCGTCGACGTCCATGACATTGAAGTTTGCATCGTTGCGATGCAACGTTTTTGTTTAAATTTTTAATTTCTATTTTTTTAAAATCATTATTCAGAGCCTTTTTGTAAATTGAGGTCGAACATTTCTAATAAGAGTATGTAAAAACATTGGGGCGATTTTTACAGTCAAAAGTGACAAGGAGATTGTCAATTTTTTTCTGTGCTGATGTAAAAAAATCGGCAAGTGAACTGAAAGCAGCTGATAAAGATATGCACCTTTTTCAAATTTACGATCGTGACGTCAAGTTACAGGTCGTGGCCAAGAAGAAGCATCAAGGAATATTCAAGGCAGTATTTCGAAAAAAACAAAAAAACAAAACTTCATTGTGCTTTTTTTTATTTCCTATTTTTTACTCCCTAAGGGACTTCGAAAAGGTTTTTTTTGCAATTGTTCTAGTCCCACAAACTCGCGTATCCTTTTTTCGAAAACGTCGATAGGAATTCCTCCTCTTTTTTCGTCCGTTTTTTCCGAGTCGTGCAGCTTTGGATGCCCTATAAAGCCACTATGGAATGAAAAATAAAATATCTGAAGCGAGAACGGTACAATAATTTTGAAAAAATGAAAGAGTACTGTAAAGAAAAACTAAAAAACTCAAAAATATAAAAAGGCCAAAAAATATTAGAGCAATTTGAAAGAATTAATTTTCATTGCGTTTCAACGATGCAAGCTTCAGCGTCATCGACGTCCCCTTGTCCTCGTATTATGTCGAATAAAACCAGAATTTTTCGATGGTATTTTCCTTATAGATATCGTCGATAGATCGAAAAATGATACCTGCCTGTACTGCAAGAATCGTCTGGTACTAGAATAAGACCTAGCTAATGGATATTTGAAATAAAAAGAAAAACATGTAATTTAATCTATATATGTTAATTATAATAATTATTCAAATTCAGTTTTTATTAAATATAAACGAAAAATGATAACTTGTACCATAAACAAAGACAAAATTAAACATTTCCAAAAACCTTGATTTTACCATGATAAAATACCATAGGTTTTTACTATGGTATTTTACTAATAAGGCTTACGGCTCAAACAGACTTAAATAATCAAACTATACGCAATATATTTGCTATTTGAGTTCAATAATCCCCTGCAGCTTTGTATGAACTCAAAGTTCCTCGTTGCACTGCTTGGACAGCTGACGCTAGGTCGTTTTCCGACCACAACACTCGTTTTGGAGTCATCGGGATCAAGGCACTAAAAACAACGATCAATTAATTAGTAATAAATATGCGTACTACATATTTACATTCGTAACATCTTAAAAATAATGTAAAATACATTATAAAACAAAAAACTTTGCTACAAGAAGTAGGAGGATAATAAGGCCTATGGTTAAATTTAGTAGACCTTAATCACCATCGAATACGTATGTAAGAAAAACAAAATAAAAAAAATTTCGCCGACGATACGGTATTCAAATTTTTATGATAATCGAAGTTTGAATTAATAAAGATAAAGACTGTGATTTTAGATAGATAAGTGTAATATTACAAAAAATACTTACGATTTATTCGGACCGATTTTTATTATTGGTCCTGCTGGTCTTTTGATGGATAATGCAACACTGGCGGCGGGGAGCGGGGTATCGCGCCTCCGCAAACTTTTAGCGACATCTTCGTGCAATAGGCGTCTGTGAGTGTGGCCTTGAGCGTGAGCGGTTATTTTAAATACGATTTTCGTTACTTAGGCCTTATTAGTCGACAGGCCTTACTACCCGCAGGTACCTTACGCTTTTTTACTGATATTTTGATACGACTTGTACGTCAAACTCATTTCGCACTGATTAGAGAGAAGGCCGGGGGAAATTGTCGTAGGATTCGTTTGCATTCTGTACCTTGAATCAGCTCAACGAAATATATAGACAAACAAAATGAGTGGATCTTAAAAAAGTATAAATATTATCTTAAAAACCTATAAATCGCTGAAAAAAGCATATCTAAAAAATCGATTTGAAGCACATCACTGAAAAGCCACTCCTATTTATCGTTTATTTATTTTACTGCACTTTGACATAATATCACCACTAGAGCCTGAACTATCAGAGCTTTTCCAATTACCGGTATTATTTCGATAGCAACAAGTTGTAATATCGGAATAACGGTATTTCCATATTTTCCGATATTTATAGGAAACCTTGATTAAATACGTCGAAAGCTTGAAAGTGATGATGGAAGTTGGAGAAATAATAGTGCATAGCTAAGTGAAACCACAGTATTCATTAAAAATCGCGTTAATGCTTAATGTAGGTAATAATATTTTAAGGCTGTTGAACGTAGTAAAAAAACAAGTAAAAGTAAATTGAATGGAAATAATAACAGTTATAATATTTTAAGATCTTAGGCCACAGTAACGGGTATAAAATCATGTGCGAATTTAACAATTTTTTTCGTATAAAAAATGGATTCACTTATAAAATTAATTACACATTTATTTAGTATGAACATCAAGCTGTTAGAAAATATATATATGGTATTTTTTTTATGTAGAAAATGGCCGACTATTAACATTTTCTTTTGTTATCTTTTTAGGCGCTCCGCGGCGTGACGTTTAGCATCCACAATTTTTACCTAGAACAAAAAACGAAAATTCTCGTCAATCTACATTGGAATACCTAGAGAAGTACGTACGGAATTGAAAAAATATTGTTTTATTCCAAAGTTGTAGGTATTTGAACTTAAGAAATGAATTTTCAGTGAAAAATTTCGTTATAACTGCTCATAAGCTGCTCATAAAATGAAAAGTTTTCGATTAATCAGAAATTCCGTCCGTACTTCTCTGCGAAATACAATTAGGAAAATAACTTTTAAATTTGAAGTAAATCGAGTGAAAATTGTTGAAGTTATTTGTCACGCCAATTGGAAAAAAGCTGTTTCGAGAAGTTTCGAGTAGTCGGCGATTTTGTACATCGAAAAAAAAATTATATTTTCTAACAGCTTGATATTCATACTAAATAGACGTGTAATTAATTTTATGAGTAAATCATTTTGTCATACGAAAAAAAAACTGTTAAATTCGCACGTGATTTTATACCCGTCACTGTGGCCTAAGGACTTAATGTTTTCTAGTCTGATAACGAAATATCGGTATTATTCGAGTCCAATATCGGATTTTCCGTCCGATATTCCGGTTTCTCGATATTATCGACAATCGGTATACATGCTCTAATCGCCACACGCTCACGAAGCGTGCAGGTTATGTTTCAACAAGCCGAGTTTATCCCGTTACTTTTCACATATTTTCAATTCGAACGTGGTAAGAATTCTCAAACGGCGTTCATCGGGGAACAGTGCAGAATTCAATTGGATCCCAATGAGGACTGTCTATGTGGGCTGTCCCTAACAAATTCCTTCAGAGATGTGGCTGCATCTTGGGATTCCCCAACCAATTTGTGCTCGGGATCACTAAGGGATAACTTTTTCGGAGATTCAAGAAATTTCGGTGGAGAATTTCAAATAAAAAGGCTCAAATGACATCAATCGGGAAACAGCGCGGAATCCAGTTGGACTCGAGTGTGTCTCTATCAAATCCCTATAGGGATGCGGTAAGATCTGGGGACTCACCAATCAATTTCTGCATGGGAGGTTGATTGTCAAACCGGTGGAAACTTTATTAAAAATAATTATATCCGATGATTTATATCCGCCATTTATTATCTACTATCCCAATCAAGACCCGTCATTTCATTGGTTATTACCTTTTACTTATATTTTGACGGGTACTCTTTCATGGTCGAGTACACGGTGATTTCCCCGACACGATCGAGGGCAACGATCCCTGGAGGGGAATTGTGATAAAAATGCTGGCGTACGCATTGTTTTGTGCCCCTCGCTATTGTATAATGTTTCACCACATTACAGCTCGTTGCCAACCAGCCCGCTCAACGAGAATCAATACGACTTGCAAAATTGCGAAAAAGGTTATTTAACGATTCCCTCGACGGAAGACAAAAAGAGAAAAAGAGAACCCAAACAAAAAGAAAAGAAGAGAAGAAGGAGAGAGAGCAAGAGAGAGAGAGAGAGAGAGAGAGAGAGAGAGAGAGCCAAAGCGGAAGAGGATGGGGAGCAAGTGTTGTGATATCGTCAAGAATAATGGTCCTTCCCGTTTCCTCTGCTTTTATACTGATTTTGTATAGATGTCACCCACCGTTATCCTGGCGCCATACCTCCATTCGAAAGCCCTCGATGGAAAAAAACACTTTCCGGATAACGTTGCATCCCTTCCTTCCGCAACTTTATGCTCATGGATGAATCACTTTCTGCATGCTTTAGGTATGGTAACGGAGCTATGTTTACAGGCGAAAATAGACAGAATTTGAAATTCTAATTCTAAATTCTATTTGTTCTAGGTGTACGGTAAAACAGTCGTAAGTAGCAGAATACGTACACGGAGCCTTAAGGCGGGATATACATTTAGACAGAAAAAAATAAGCAATATTGAGGGATTTTTCAAACTAAGAAATAATTATTCTACAATTATCAAACTTTAGGTATACTTTAATAGTATATTTAAGTATACAAAACTATTTTTTTAAATTAATTCATCATTCAAATGACGGAGCTGTGGCAGAGTGTTACAGCAAAGTCGCTGCGGGAGTTGCGAATCGGTGTGCAGGCTAGCTTCCCGTCGACTTTGATTTGCAAAAAAGTTCAAACATTTTTTCAGTTTTAACATGTATATTTTCTATGTGACGGTAATTAAAATGAAACAACTGCAAATTTAAGAAAATGGCACGCATTTACAAAAACAAATGAACATTTCATGCAACATTTCTGTAAAATGTGGATTAAAAAAGTAGTTTTTTTTCAATTTTTCAAAAACAATTCTCGTCAAGTAGAAGGTACCGATATTATCAATATTTCTACCAAGTTTCAACTCAATCGGCTTAATAGTTTTTGAGTTATCCTGCACGCCAATTTCGATAATGCAGTTTTGAGAAAAACGCGTTTGAAGTTCACGCCCGCCCCGAATCCGAACGATGAGGCACAGCGTGGACGGGCTGTAACGTTTGAAGTTTTTCGAATTTCGCTTTGACACTTTAGGAAAATATTCTACATATATAGTTCTATTGATTAAAAAGAAAAAAAAGAAATCGATTTTTTTATCGTTGTAAATGTATGTTCCGACTTAAATGTACAGTTTACAGTTTTTTAACGATTGCTTTACCTTTACTCGTGAATAATGAATTTCCTTAGAGCAATATTCTTAAAAGTGACTGTGTCGTGATATCGAATTTTCTGGGCCGTTGCAGTTTGGTAAAGATCGATGGGGTAGCCGAATGAGCAGATAAGGAAAATGTCCATACGTTGCAATTGAATAAACTACAATTATGCAATAGGCAATTGTGGAATGTAGCAAAAAGTTTCTCTCATGCATAAATTACCTTAAAAAAATTCGTAAATATCCCGTACTTTTTTTTCATTCTGCTTTTTTCCATCGTACGTCCGAGAGTAAAACAACGTCCGAGAAACTTTTCTCATTTACAACAGCAAATTACAGCATATTGAAGGTGTCAACATGTTTGAACGGCTGAGTAGATGGGCCCCCAATTTGATAGAGATGCTCAGATTTTTATCAATACTCTCAGTTCTGCAAGATTTCCATACATTCTTAAGGGAGGACACCACTGTGACGGGCCAAAAGAAGGTCAATTTTCCGATCTTTTTTGTGTACTAGATTATTTATTTGGGATTTGAATTAAAGGTATGTTATTGATCATACATTGATCTTATTTCGGGTAAATTGTGAATTAAATAATAATAGATTAACACCGTTATTGAGGTATCATAGAGCCTTTGTATGAAATATGTGGTGAAAAATAAAAATATAAAATTTTTAAAATCTGTAGAATTTTTTCAAAAGAAAGTCTCAAAATGGTGGATGTTAAAAAAAGTGTAATTTTATCGGAATTTTTACGTATATGCAGGCGCTTGAAAAATCCTGAATGTAAAAACAACGGCTACGTACGACTGACATTTTGGTTTTTTAAATTGAAAATCAGACAATTATAGCTAGAGTTGCGATTACCGGCCAGGTCGAGAAGAGTCGTTTCGAGAAAAAGGCAGTTAAAAGTTTTAGTACACGTAAATCGTTGCACTACCTGCTCTCACTAAATTGTCTGTAACTTAGTCAATTTTCAATATTTTAATTTGACGTTTTTGTCACATATTCTTCAATATGTATTCATAGAGAAAATGCAAAAAAATCGATTTTTGTCCCGTGTCACAGTGGTGTTCCGCTTTAACCCTTCGTGGTCACACTTCCCATTTCGATCACGGTGGTCACACTGAGTTGATTCTACCCAGTCAATTTTCAAATTAATATTGTGACCAAGTTATCGATCCAAAAAGGTTAAAACAAATTACCGAACATGCTTTGAACACTGCAGATGACGTACGAAACGTCATCTATTCATAAGAAATGAAATGACAAAATATTTTTTTTAATTCAAAAAGCGTTGAAAACGAAAAAATCGCACTTTTTCACTTTAAAAATCATAACTCCGCGAATTTTCAATATTATTACCTAAGATTTGAATCTGAAACTTCTTAGATATAGTCCTATTGGGAAAAAAATAGCAGCCTAGTACGCGTGCTAAAAAACGGTACTAAAGCTGTATTCGAATTTCTAACAGTCCCTACGTATAGAGGATACTCCAATCTTCTGATAGATGGCGGCACAAGTCCCATTCAAACTTTGGGCCCAACTATTGTGTATTTGGGCCCAAAGTTGATCGACGGGTCGATTTTACCCACGGCGACCACGAAAGATTAAAGATACACGTCTAGCCCGTCCCACATTTAAGGGGATGTACCGGTGTGACACTTAAAAAAAAACGATTTTTTTTGCCTTTGTCGACAGTTTATACTTTCAAGAATATCCTGTAATTAGCAGGTTTCATGGTAAATATAATTTTATCTTGCAAAAATCGATAGTTAAATCTTTAGAAGCGTTTTTCTCGAAATGAGATTTTTCAAATTTGTTGCCATTGTAACTCAAGGAGCAATTATCCGATTGCCTTGCAATTTGAACCGAGTACTCTTGAATATATTTACTCTACAATGACGTAGGATATTTATGATTGGATAAAAATTGACGATTTGGCATTGAAAAAAACGACCATTTTAAAGGAAAGAAAACAGACTTTTTTCATAACTACGCCATTTTGTTAGATTTTGATATTTTTCACAAATCCTACGTCATTGTACAGGGAATACCTTCCAGTTTAACGACATTTTTTTCTTTTTCGGTTTCAGCTACTTAATCGGCCGGAATCATATCAGCAGTGGACGAACTTTTTTTTTGGCGCCTCCGAAGGCAGCGCATAAGTTGCTTGGATCTCAATATTTTTCTATGAAAAAATTATGTAATATAGGTCAAATATAGCCAAATATATTCTTAATTTTCCGAAACATTTAATTGAGTACTTTTCTTCCACAAAATTCCCGAAAATCACCCAAATTTTCAGCGTTCACACTGGTATAGCCACTGAGGGGGTTACCCCCACTTGCGATTTAAAAAAAATCGATTTTTTTATTGCATTTTTTTGAAGTATAAGTATCTTAGAATATGTCCTGAAAATTTCAAGTCGATCCGAACAAAATTGACTGAGATATGAGCGTTGAAAGAGAAGAATCCGCGTTGAAAGAGCGTTCAAAGAGAAACTTTAAACGCGTTTTTCTCAAAATGGCACTTCTGAAGTCGGTGACCAAGATTACTCGAACACTAATGAACCGATCTTCTTGAAATTTTTCAGGCTTATTAGCCTGAAAAATTTCAAACTACATTTTTATGTATTAAATATAATACATAAAAATGTAGTCTTTAATCGTTCGATTTTTTTCGTTAAAATCGAACCATTAACTTTGGCTGTCCGCCATTTTGTGAAAAATGAATATTTTTTAAAATCGTTCGATTAAAGACTAGTTTATACTTATATTTGACTAAATCCATCCACATTTTTTTTCAGATGATCCACTTCGCCGCAATGTTGGTCACCGCAAGCCGTGGATATAAAAACATTATTCCATTGACGGCCATTTGCCACTGAACAATGTAATATTTTTCAATAAAAAAATTACTGAAAGTTCTTCAAGATGTGTTCTTTAAGATGGTATATTGATCGATTAAAAAAGTTTTGTAGTTTTCTTTTAAAAAATTCATGAAAAAGGCCTTTTTGCGCTACAAGTGGGGGTAACGCCTTAAATATCAAAATTTCTGAAACATTTGGGAAATCGATCAACCTATAGAAAAAGAATAACCTTTCACTCCATTTTTCAACACTTCAGCCACTACCGAGTAATTCGTTAGGCAAATTTTCAATAATAATTGCAATACCCAAAATGTTCTACGTTCTACGCTACAAAGAATAACCATCCCGTTTGCATGCGACGTACGAAGGAAAAAAATGTCACATAACTTTCGTTTTATTGGGTACCTAATCCTGGGGCTTAAAGCATACGGCAAAATTTGCCCGAACTCCTCTACGGCCCCGCAGCACTAGCGATTTCCTTGCGGTTCGCCTAATGGCCATATATGACCGTGTTACGTAAGCATGTTGCTTTAGCACTTCAGCAATGAGTCAGGTAAAGAGCGCGTGGATGAGTTTTTGGTTAAGACCCGTGTATAACCATTTAAGCGGCTTAGAATACTGTCCCATAAGCATTGTATATTCATGCTGCCTGGGATTGTAACGCGGGGGCTAAGAGACGCGGGTCTCGCTGCATATGGAGGGCTGCAAATGTACATTATTTCGTATTGTACAGGGTGTCTCTCTTATCTCTGCCACCTGACAGGACTCGGTAATTACCGACGTCGGAAAAAAATGTTCCAGACAAAAGTTGTACGGTGTGAAAGGAGCCAAGCGCTCCGAGGAATTTTTTTATTTCGGCAGGGCGCTGACGCACAGTGAAGATCACCTCCACTTTTATAAGGCATTAGGCCACAGTAACGGGTATAAAATCATGTGCGAATTTAACTATTTTTTTTCGTATGAAAAAGTGATTCACTCATCAAATTAATTACACATCTATTTAGTATGAATATCAAGCTGTTAGAATTTTTTTTTATGTACAAAATGACCGACTACTATAATTTTTTTTGTTATCTTTTTTTAGGCGTTCCGCGGCGTGACATTTAGCATCCACAATTTTTTACCTCGAACAAAAAATAAAAATTCTCGTCAATCTACATTAGAATACCTAGAGAAGTACGTACGGAATTTAAAAAATATTGTTTTATTCAAAAGTTGTAGGTATTTGAACTTAAGAAATGAATTTTTAGTGAAAAATTTCGTCATAACTGCTCATAAAATGAAAAGTTTTCGATTAATAAAAAATTCCGTACGTTCTTCTCTGCGAAATGCAATTAGGAAGGAAACTTTTTAATTTGAAGTAAATCGAGTGAAAATTGTTGAAGTTATTTGTCACGCCAATTGGAAAAAAGCTGTTTCGAGAAGTTTCGAGTAGTCGGCCATTTTGTACATCGAAAAAAAAAAAATTCTAACAGCTTGATATTCATACTAAATAGATGTGTAATTCATTTCATGAGTGAATCACTTTTTCATACGAAAAAAAATTGTTAAGGAGTATCGGTACAAAAGTCAAAATGTTAAGAAATTGGTCGAATTTGGTGATAATGTTCTTCAACATTGAGTGCGAAAACACAAACTTTTTCAAAATTTTCTTCTACTTAGTTATCGAGTAATTAAGCATTAAAGCAGATTTATTATGCCCGCAATGTATACCTATATATAAGGAAACGCTATGCTTGTACACGTAAACTTTAGTGTTAACTTACTCGATAACTGTGCAGAAGAAAAATCTGAAAAAATTTGTATTGTCAAATTTGGCACTAAAGAATATGTTCACCAAATTTTATAAAATTCTGAACTTTTTGAAATTTTTCATGTTTTTAACATGGTTTAGCATAGCAACATTGTATCGCCCGTATCGAAACTCCTTAAATTCGCAGATAATTTTATACCCGTTACTGTGGCCTAAGGCCTTAAATGAAATGGTACATTTTTTCAACCATCTTGTGGAGCACCTCAAGCCGCATACAAAACATTAGGGGATCAAAGTTGGCAGAGATAAGAGGGACACCCTATATATACCAGGTGAAGCATCACCCATTGGCAGCAAAAATATTTTCTAACCTATCAAACTTAGGAGAAAACTTTTTCTACAAAAGTTGCACAGTTCGAACGGGGTCATTGAGTGATGGCTTCAACATTCATCCAGGTCAAGGTACTTCGGAGATTTCAAGGTCACCACCATTATTTAAAATGAGACCACCATTTCATTTTCAGAATTGCATCAAGGAACTAAAAACGAGTCCACTTACCAAATTTCAAAATGATGGATCAAGAATTAGTATAAAAAAATTAATGGGGCACTTTGAAAGACATGGCGTACAAAGAAGTGCCAGCTATTGCGCAAGATATGCAAGGAAGAATAATTAGAGTCTGTTCGTTGATACAGACTGACGTGATTGATAAGATAACACAATCAATGCGAATCAGCTCGCAAGCGTCCATTGAAAGTGGTGGCCATCACTTTGAGCACCTTTTATAGAGTGCTTGCGTCGTTTTTTAAATTGATTTTAGGCTAGAAAAATTGATTTTTTTGTTTTGTAGATTTCTTATGGTAAATCTTGATCGATCATCTTGAAATTTGGCGTGTGAACTTATTTTGAGTTCCTCCATAATAATCTGGAAAAAATTAGTAGTTCCATTTTTAATAAATGGAGGTAACCTTGAAATCTCCGAAGCGCCTTCACCTGGATGAACCTCGTAGCCACCACTCGGTGACCCCCTTCGAACTATGCAACTTTCGTAGGAAAAAGTTTTGTCCGGACTCTGATGTGTTAGAAAATATTTCTACTGCTAATGGTTGTTGGCTCACCCGGTACATGCATCAAGTGAGGCAGAGAGAGAGAGAGAGAGCGGCAAGACTGCATGCAAAGGGTCCTGGGGCCTTTCCTGACTTCCTTTATCTCCCTCTCCCTCCCCCTCTCTCTCTCTCTCTCTCTCTCTCTCTCTCGTTATCCCCGAATTCACCGTGCTTAATGAAGTCGAAGTTATAAGAGCATTATCATACGGACCACGCATGATGCTACTCGCGGTTCGCGTCCGCCACTCCCGTGGTTTATGAATTAATTAATATCGCGCCGACGCTCTCTATCGTGTACCGGCTAGTCTGGCCCGCCCATTTGAATTTCGAGATGTATGAAATTTATGGCGCATTCGATACAAATTTCATTCTGCAGTGGTGAATTGGCGAGCGGACGAGTACCTCTGGGAAATGGATGGGGTGTAATGAAAAAACGATGGCGTGCTTTTATCGATATATATGCGGGGGGATATGGTAGGGTAGACTGGGCACGGTTGTAACAGTTTTCCGTTGATCGCCCATAACGGTGCAATTATGGTATGAGACGTGCAAATAAAATGGGTTATGTTGAAGACTGGACATCTGCCTTTAAATCGAAATCACAGTTAGGTGCCCATCTCTTGGAGAATATGAGATAAAGCTCGTTTTGTAAAACATGTGCCACTGTCACAACCGTATCCATACCAGGGGCGGTTGTAACAGGGCTGGGGGTCCGTTGTAATATATCCAAATAACACAGTGCATGCATTATGATTACTTTTTTAAATTTAAAACCACGTATTAAGACGGTCCTCTAGTTTCTCGGGTCGAAAAAATCGATTTTTTTTCTTCATAAATCACATCTACAACATGTGTAGAAAATGTGTGCCAAAGGATTTTTCGATATTCGAAGTGGTTCACAAGTTACGGCCCTGGAACGGAGCAGGTATACGGAGCAGGTGTACTTTCAAACGCGTTTTTCTCGAAACACCATTTTTCGAAACGGTGACCACGATATTTCAGAAACTACTGCACCGATCTTGTTCAAATTTATACAGCATCTTTAATATGTTATAAGCCAGCGATTGAACTAGGATTATCATGATTGCTTCGATAGTTTTTTTTTGTACGAGCGAAAAACTTAAGAAAAAATGAGTAAAAAATAGAAAGTAATTTTCAAAAGTGTATAAAAAAGTCAATTTTTGTAATTTAGAATTCACTCTAGTTCAATCGCTAGTCTTAAATATGAAGATTAAAATGCCGTTTGGTTTTTTGATTTCAGATAAGCAGAACAGCCGCAATCTTGGTCACCGTCAAGCGCCTCTTTTACTTGATGTCTTCCTGTCGGCCACTATAACTTTTATTCTATTATATATTTTGACTTCAAAAAATTTGTAACGCTTATTTAAATGTTAATAAAGATTATGCAAAAACAATGAGATTGATTATTTCGATGCTTTGCCCGTAAAAAATTATTGAAAAGGCCGTAAAAAAACAGCCGAGAAACTGGAGGACCGCCTTAAGGTACTTTCAAGTTACTTTACTCTAGTTAGCACTGTTTATTATTATATAGGTGAAATTTTTATAATCCTATATAATCAGTCTGCAACATTAATGAGATCAACATTGATATGTTTATTTTTCCTTTTCTTAAACTAGTATTAAATAGGAAGAAACCCTTCAATTGATAGAGATAAGTGTTTTTCGTATCAACGAGACGCTTCTCAAACAATTTAGGGCCTTAGGCCACTCCAGAGGCTGAAAAAATAGGCTTTTTGAGGATTTTTTTTCGGAAAAACTACAAAATAAATCGAGATTACAAAAAAAGGTGTTTATAATTTTTTTGAAGCCATTCATTTCAAAATGGCGCCTGTGCGGCGTTTATCTCAAAACTGCATTTTTTTAATTGGCCGGAAACATAACTCAGACAATTTTCAACCGATTCACTTGAAATGTTGAATATATCTTCAAAAATACATTGTCTATGGAAGTACGTAGGATTTTTTTTATATTGCATAGTTCATTTGTTATTAACAATTATCTGACGATAATTTTTCACTTTCCAAAAATTTGCCTAAAAAATCGTCAGATAACTGTTAATAACAAATGAACTATGTAATATATAAAAATATCCTACGTACTTCCATAGACAATGTATTTTTCAAGATATATTCAACATTTCAAGTGACTCGGTTGAAAATTGTCTGAGTTGTGTTTCCGGCCCAACTTAAAAATGCAGTTTTGAGATGAACGCTGCACAGCCGCCATTTTGAAATTAATCGCTTCAAAAAAATTATTGTATACAGTCACTGATATGTATGACAAACACCCTTTTTTGTAATCTCGATATATTTTGTATTTTTTTTTAATCCCCAAAAAGCCTATTTATCGAGCTCTAGAACGGCCTAACCCCTTAAGGGATCATCACAGTGTAACGGATCGAGGAATAGCTGATTTACGCGATTTTCATTTTCGATGGTTAAAATACGTAGTCCGATTTTTAATGTCAAATCAAAGCACTCATTAAGAACAGAAAATAAATATTCAAACGTTGCTTTTTATTTTTTTGCATTTTTTCCACGGTTGAAAGTGTCTTCGAAAAAAAGTCGCGGACCACCCGAGGGGTAACCTCTTCGGGAAATGTCACATAATCGCTCGTCCACGTTGTTCCGCGTTTCTACTTGCGGATGATCCGCTTTGCGATATTATTTCCTGGGCGGTCCTACATTTTAGTTTTTATAGTGGGGAGAGAGTATTAATATTGAAGAGAGAGGGGGAGAGCGGGGGGAGGGAGAGATTGTCAGATCTCGAAGGGATGACAGACAATGAAAAAAATATAACAAATATAGAAAATCCACAGCCGCGACTTTTCTCCTCGAAAAGTAGAGATATCCAACTGCCGCATATGAAAGCGCGGTTAGCTCGAGTATCCGTTGCCCGGATGATGGTGTATCCGTGCCCAGATGAGGGTGTGTGTACAGAAAAGCAGACGGGCGAAAGGCACGCGCCTAATCTTCCGGAACGAGTCAATTTCGTTGTGCCCCGAAGCGAGGGTAAACCCGACCCGATACACCGCGGGAACTCCTGGCAAAAACCTTTTCTCGATTCGATACCACCGTATAAAGAAGTATGGAATTCTACGTATGACGTCACGATGTTACAACACACAGCTAGACACGGGATCTGCGAAAATTGTGCTGTCGAACATGGAAAAGCGAGCGCTCGATCGTTTCATTGTTTTCTCATAAAGAGAGGATCTCATGTCCAACAAAAATGCCTATAATCGCAGCTGCCTCCGCCTACGCTCGTACAAAGGGCGCCCCGAATTTAAATGTAAAATCCCCGTGGACGTGTGCGGAATCGACAATTTGCGAAAACGGTTCTTTGGGGATTTTCGCAAACGTCGCGGAAAAATGAGAATCTAATGCGGGGCCATGTGAAATTGTGAAACAGCGGGCTCGGCGATCTCCCATGGTAAGTGGCATTGGCAGGGGACAATACTGGGATGGGTGACCAGTGAGCACTGGCTCGCGCACTGAGTATTGAGCGTGAGCTCCCCATGGTAACGAGACTGCAACGTGGGCGAGCAGCAGCTCGTATCGATACGGGTTTTGTTGCAGTTTCCCTGTGCCCTCGTGCGCAGTTGGACAGAACGGATGCGAGCAACACTACGGGGGGCCTCAAAGAAACCGGAAATAACGCAGTGAGAAGTTTCTGTTAAAAGTATGTGAATGGGATGCGAGCATAAAAGATCGCAAAGGCAATACGAAGGGTCATTGCGAATTATGTATGCCACACTGAGAAAAAGAAATCGTTGAATGTGCAAAATGCATTTTGTTGTCTCGAAATTTTGTTGTTTTAACAGTTGCTCAGACATGCTAGATAAGCTACAGTTCACATCACTAAAACTGGCAGTTAGATTAACAAAACGTTTGTTATGCCAATCAAAAATCGAGTTGAACGTATTTAAAGGTACATTTTGTTAAGCCAACTGAATTTTGGTTGGATGAACGAATTTTTTTTTCAGTTCAAAATATGTAAGGTACCTGCGGGTAATAAGACCTGTCGACTAATAAGGCCTAAGTAACGAAAAACGTAGTTAAAATAACCGCTCACGCTTAAGGGGTTACCCCCACTTGGGATTTTGAAAAAATCGGTTTTTTTATTGCATTTTTTTGAAGTATAAGTATCTGAGAATATGTCCTGAAAATTTCAAGTCGATCCGAACAAAATTGACTGAGATATGAGCGTTGAAAGAGAAGAATCCGCGTTGAAAGAGCGTTGAAAGAGAAACTTTAAACGCGTTTTTCTCAAAATGGCATTTCTGAAGTCGGTGACCAAGATTACTCGAACACTAATGAACCGATCTTCTTGAAATTTTGCAGGCTTATTTAATACATAAAAATGTAGTCTTCAATCGTTCAATTTTTTTTTTCGAAAAAAAAATGGCCGTTTTATAGCCAAAAAACGGCCGTTTTTTTCGTTAAAATCGAACCATTAACTTTGACTGTCCGCCATTTTGTGAAAAATGAATATTTTTTAAAATCCTTCGATTAAAGACTAGTTTATACTTATATTTGACTAAATCCATCCGCATTTTTTTCTTCAGATGATCCACTTCGCCGCAATGTTGGTCACCGCAAACCGTGTATATAAAAACATTATTTCATTAACGGCCATTTGCCACTAAACAATGTAATATTTTGTCAATAAAAAAATTACTGAAAGTTCTTCAAGATTTGTTCTTTGAGATGGTATATTGATCGATTAAAAAAGTTTTGTAGTTTTCTTTTAAAAAATTCATGAAAAAAGCTTTTTTTTGCGCTACAAGTGGGGGTAACGCCTTAAGGCCACATTCACAGACGCCTATTGCACGAAGATGTCGCTACAAGTTTGCGGAGGCGCTAACCCGCTCCCCGCCGTCAGTGTTGCATTATCCATCATAAGGCGCGGCCGCGCAGCACCAATAATAAAAATCGGTCCGAATAAATCGTAAGTATTTTTAGTAATATTACACTTATCTATCTAAAATCACAGTCTTTATATTTATTCATTCAAGCTTCGATGATCATAAATATTTGAATAACGTATCGTGGTCGAAATATTTTTTATTTTGTTTTTCTTACATACGTGGTCGACGGCGATTAAGGCCGTAGGCCATAGTAACGAGTATAAAATCATGTGCAAATTTAACAATTTTTTTTTGTATGAAAAAGTTATTCGCTCATAAAATTAATTCCACATCTATTTAGCATGAATATCAAACTTTTAGATTTTTTTTTCGATGCACAAAATGGCCGACTACTAATACTCTCTTTTGTTATCTTTTTTTAGGCGCTCCGCGGCGTGACATTTAGCATCCACAATTTTTTACCAATAACAAAAAACAATAATTCTCGTCAATCTACATTAGAATACCTAGAGAAGTACGTACGGAATTTAAAAAATATTGTTTTATTCAAAAGTTGTAGGCATTTGAACTTAAGAAATGAATTTCCAGTGGAAAATTTCGCAATAACTGCTCATAATCTGCTCATAAAATGAAAAGTTTTCGATGAATCAAAAATTCCGTACTCTCTGCCGTAGGCCTCATTATCTTACCATAGTAAAATGAAGGTTTTTAAAAATGTTTAATTTTTTTTTCGTTTATGGTACAAGTTATCATTATTCGTTTATATTTTTTTCATAAACTGAACTTAAATAATGATTATAACTGAAATATGTTGATTTAATTGGATATTTTTCATTTTATTTCAAATGTCCCTTGGCTAGGCTATATCACCCGCAGACACCTCGATCATCGGGCTGGCAACTGACGAACGCCATTGAACGTTCAAAGTATTCGTAGAAAAAATGCCTTCGAGTAAATAAAACGCGTGAACGTGCTGGCGCGTATATTGTATTGTATATCTCGGTGCAAAATTGGAACACGTTTCAGGCCTGAACGATGAGTCTTCCCGAATCACCGAAGTTTCGAATCGAAATTAAATTGGCGATGCAGCCCCCCGCAGGGCCCGATAATTCGCCAATTTAAATGTAAACGTCTATTCACCCTCGCGCTACGCCGATTCTCTTCGAGACTTTACGGCCTGTTCTCACGGAGAACTGCCACGGGCGGCTCCTCGTGCAAGCTCGGGAGCGACGCGATCAACGGGAGAATCCGGGTCCCGCATTGTCTTTATGACCGGACGACGGGTGTAAAAAATAATTAAAAAAAGAAAAACATACCCCGTCCGAATTGTGCTGCGCGTGCGGAGAGGACGTTTTTATCCGGGTCTCACGTTTTTGTGCCACGCATACAGTGTATTTTCCCGAAAAGAATTATCGTGACGAGAGACAAATGGACGGGGAGTTCATATCTTTTTTGTTCGTAATTATGCTGTTGGACGGAGTCACCGCTTTACGCGGGTATATCCGCAGACAAAATGCAACTGCGATAAAATCCTTATGAATTCTTTTGGACGTGATAAAAAAAAACAAATTCTGCCATTTTAGAAGCTAATGTCGTCTAATTTTTTCTGTTTTTCCGCCTCCGAGTATTATTATCCAACTTGTCTTTATTTCCATTCATTGCCCCCCCCCTTAATAATGTTTACAATTAATTTGTATCTCCGACCGTTTGGTGTCCGACTCCGGCGATCTCCCACGTTGAGCAGCGTTGCTCAGAGCCAATAATTGGTTGGGTGACCGTCTGATCTGGCACTGGATTGTCACCGACTGCTGAGCTGAGGCAGTTTCGCTGCACAAGTTTCCAGCAATTTCCCTATGCCCTTGTGCAAATGCGATACAATAGGGCATTAGGAAAGGGCGGCTGAGGGCAACACCCTGGAGGGGTCTTCAAAGAACAGGAAATAGTGACAAGTGAGAATCAGAAGTGCCGAGGGTACACAAAGGTACACCAAAGATAGGAAAAACATATACTCAAATAAAATCTCATATCTACATTTATGAAGGACGTTTTTCTGATGATGACTAGCGCCGAAATGGTGGACAATCCACCAACTCCGACAATTGCCACTTCTCAGAGGGCAACCTCGTGGACGACGTTTAATATTACAACGTGCCTTTAGCATCTCAGTATACTCGAAAATTTTGACTAATTTGTCAATTCATCCGGTAACAAGGGAGACCGTCAACAGAAAAAACAGCCTGATTTGCATCAATGGCAAATTCGAGATAGCAGCGGTTGAGTTTTGGTGGTGATGTCCTAGGGGAGTTTGCATACTATTTCAGAAGTCAGCAAACCGCTAACGCGTATACCCATGTAAGGCTTCGCATGACTCTGCCGATTTGCCGGCTCGGGTCTTTGATCAAAGCTCCTCCGTGTCACTCATTCCACTCCAGCATCGTACCACTCTGCAAATATATGTGCACGTAGTGACTGTAAGTCTGTGAATATCTCAGGCACGATTTACTATGCGATATCGCCGGCACGATTTAACTTGGTTAAGGAGCAATTAGTTACTCGGTTAACCCAAACTACAAGCCAGCGTATATTCGGCCCTCGCATATCGATCTGATGTTGTATCAGCTAAATACACAGGAAAGATGCCCGCGGCTAGGCTCCGTGAAGCATTCCTGCGGGGCGAATGTCTGGAAAGTTGATCGACGTATCCGCAGCTACGGATTGATCCGCGAGACCATCCAATACTCGTGATGTTCGAAAAAGTCGATACAAGGTAGTTGGCCCAGTAATCGTCACCTTAAGCAGATCTCTCGGCTTTGCAAATTTATATAGCTCAACTTGGAAAGTGAGTAGAAGTTATTTCAAGTCATTTCTGATCAATTTTTTATCACGAAGAAGTAAGTGAAATTCTCGTGCCTGGTACAGTTTTCGAGAAAATATTTGGTAAAGGTTATAAGACCCTATTGTGAGGTCATTATGGACATGTCGCCATGAAGGTTGGTCTAATAATCGCCATGTGAACGTCCTACTAATCATCACATGCGTTCAAACTGCTTTAACTAATTATGCAAACGCCCGTAGGGCTTTGTTGACCCGATTAAGTCTGCATGTAGGACTACAGAATAATTTTTAGTCGCTCAGTCACAAACTTTTCGCTTTTTATTAAAACATTTGACAAACAGTTTCAGATATCAATTTCTTTCGCACACATAATTTTTTTAATGAAATTAATTATGGCTGTTACGTCAGAATTGTAATTTTGATTCATTTCCAATCGTTATAAACAACGATTTTATTATAAAATAGTTTTTAATATTATTTCGATCGAGTGTTAACCTCTATTCGAGACTCACTCAGTTATTGACATGGTCACGACCCAGTATTCGACAACGTTTATTTATGTGTCTCTTTTTACTATCGCGAATGTGTGCATGAAGATTACTGGTCTGTGAATTCTCCAGATGATGCTAATTACGGACCCAATACGTGTTTTCTAATTTTCTATAAATGAATATCTGATTCATTAGATTTTTTTGCCAACCTCGTCCCAGCTATCGACAGACGTGGCGATCAGTCGGCAGAGTGTTTACATTGCTGCACCCGTAATCGTCATATATGAAAACTCGTTGAAATTAGCATAAAACTATAATTATTAACAATTATCTGACGATTTTTAGGCAAATTTTTCACTTTCCAACAAAATCGTCAGATAATTGTTGATAACAAATGAACTACGCAATAAAAAAATCCCACGTACTTCCATAGACAATATATTTTTCAAGGTATATTCAAAATTTCAAGTGAATCGGTTGAAAATTGTCTGAGTTATGTTTTCGGCCAACTTGAAAATGCAGTTTTGAGATAAACGCTGCGCAGCCGCCATTATGAAATTAATCGCTTCAAAAAAATTATTGTATCCAGTCTCACTGATATGGATGATAAACACCCTTTTTCTAATCTTGATTGACTTTGTAGTTTTTCTGAAAAAAAAACCCAAAAAGCCTATTTTTTCGGCCTCTAGAGTGGCCTGAGGCCTTAAAAAATTATACATAGTAAATACCCAATGGACACTAATATATCACAGATCTGCACGAACGACTGATTCTTATCTTGGAATGCTTATTCGACGTGTAAACATGACGCTCACTAGGACCCTTACAACCACTGGACCACCTTATCTAAAAATTCAATTCCCAATGACATTTCGATCGTCTCGATTTTTCGCATTAGCCTCACGTAGGTCGTGATATCGTCGTTAGGATGGAAAGGTCTTCATTCTTCTGTTATCGTTCGAGTAGTATCAAAAAGAATATCGACGTTGGAGGACTTCCACTCGCGACTGTCGTAATGTTCTCATTTTTATTAATACGGGTAGGTAGCAGTCCGAGGATCAATAACACGAAGAACCACGAGAGCATGGAGGAGAGTAGGAAAAGCCTGAGGATCTCAGATGATTCCCCTGGACGCCCAGTCTTTTTAACGTTGCTTTTCTTCAATGGCTCGGCCAATATTTACCTTTCATTCCTGGTCTCGTTGATCCACCGAGACCAATATGGTGTCCGCCTGACGTCCACCCTCCTCGGTGCTCTGCCATTGCTTCAACGCAATTGGATCGTCAATGGGAGGAAAACCAAGATCTTGGCGGAGAAAATCGTATCCGTCCTTTGAACCCGATCAATCGTTACACGTATAGTGTATTTTTTTTAACCCAACGCGATGAACCTAGATGATGCAGACGAACCGGAAGCACATTTCGCCGCCGTTTTGTAGCCATAACGTTGATGTCGACTGGTCGATGAGGCCAATGTGAGGGTCGGTTCAACGTGTTCGGGGAGGCTCACCGATCGATGGGCACTGGAATCACTTGTCGCTTAAATTCGTAACGTTGAAAAGCTGCGCGCTCTGGCAATGAAAGCTCGCTGGACGTAGAGGCCTGGAAAAGGCGGTAGGGTCAATATATACAAGACCGACAGAATATTCTCAATGGTGGAGCCGTGTATTTAGGAAGTGGCGAATACTCGCCAATGGCACAACCGATCTCTCTCTCTCTCTCTCTCCCTCGCTGCTCTAAATCATGAGTCGCGGTCACTCTAGCCACAATTTACGGTGACCGAGCTGTTTGGGGAATACGTAATGACCGTCTGGGCGATTCCATGTTCCAGCACCGGCAACTATATGCATTAACAAGTGGCCGTGGCGTTAGAGAGCGAACGTTCGTTTTCGACGGTACATAGACGAGCCTGGCCGAAGAACGACGAGACATATGACGACCGTCATGTTTTCCCGGCTCGCACGGATTTTGCAATTTGGTGCTTCGACATTTGATGCCTCGAAATGCAAAGATTAGAATGTTATGTTAGTTCCAAAAATATGATGCAGATACAGATGCTGTGTGTATTTCACCAAACAGCTCTGCATGTCGTTCGGAATAGCGCTTCATCATCTATGGATATTTTCCAACATAGATGGATACAGGTATCAGGAGCTCCAACAACGGTGTGTACCTGGTGACGGGAAACTGTCCAGACCATCAGTGTTGGATAAACGAGCATTTTTTGCTACGATACTAAGAGCCCATCTGGTTGCCATGGCTGAAGAGAGAAAGAGAAAGAGAGAGTGAGCGACAGTTGAAGAAACGGCGCATTGTTGGTGCTGACCCGGATTTATTTTTTTGCCTTCGTAACCAGCATCCCGAGGGAGTGCCAGCGAAGCCGGGTAACTTCGCAGTGCGGCGAAATGAGATCGTGTGCTCTCGTTCCGTTTCTAAAGTGGGACCAGCGGTTGCCTCACTGGGCATCCAGATTTTCCAATCTCACCTGATGGCTACACGAGAAATCCTGGAAAATTGTGCCACGGTGTACAGTTCGTCGTACCGCCGTAATACAATAAATGACTGGAAGGGTCAATATTGAGAGCTTGTAGGGTAATCCATGCAAGATTTTTTTCACACAAAAGACAGTGGTCTCTCAGTTCTTTTCGAATAAAAATTCAAGGGCCTTTTAATTTCGAATGATCGTTTGTATGCCCTTGATGGCTTCCCCACTTTTGCCCCACTGAGGGGGATAAAAGTTTCACAATTTTCAGTACCCTGGCAGTTTCAGAGGGTTGCCCATACCCGTTCTTTCCTAATGCCAAGGACGTCGCCAGCTAATGGGCCAGGGTGGGGCAAGATGGGGTAGGGTGGGGGAAATGGGAATTTTAGACATTTTGGACCCTCATATACAATTTTTCGAATCTCTTGGTGGGGGGCTGCCCCTCCTTGGCGACGCCCTTTGGCAAGAGCGGTCACCCATCCGAGTATCATCCCAGGCCAACGCTCGTCGACACCACCGTCACTTCTGATTTCCAGAACGCGATTAATAGCCCCATATCGATAACATCGCGAGTCTTACGTGTTTGTGAGAACAATTTTTCAAGCTGATTCACGGGAGTTCCGGCTTACGTAAAGTCCGGGCAATTGCGACGAGCACTTTTCGCCAAAGATGCCGAAGACGTTTCGCGGTGGGCCTATATACGGCGTGAATTCTCGCTGCGGGAAAACTATCTCACGCGCATCTTGCGAAAACTTGCGAGCTTTCGAAGCTCTATATAGGGCTGTACGAGGGGCACACAAGACACGGAAGTAACGCGAGCAGGAACGAAGGAGGTCGAAACTTTCTCGCACGGAGGAGTAAACCGAAGCGGGGCGTTGTTGTAGGTGGAAGATGGCGTGAGGGATGGGAAGAGGAAGGGGGGGGCAAACTACCCTCCCAAGATAAACGAGCAGTCCCGAACTATCCGCGGGTCGCTTTCCACCTGCCATAAACCACAACGGCCTAACTCTCTGCACCCGAGCGCACCCCGGATCTCGTATATAGCGGACTGTGTACAATGTAGAACGCACACACACTCTCACACGTCCTATGACTTGCCCCGCTACGGCATAGTCCGACGGTTATGACCCGATTTCTCCGGCAACGAATTTCTCGGTCGCACATATCAAACTTTTTGCGGATTATGACTTTGAGAACGTGCGAGCTTACTTACCAGCGTGCAAACATGCCCATATATGGTAATCGACCACCCCGTAATTTGGTAACTCGCATATCTTGGTTTTTGCAGCCTCGCGCACGGCAGAAACGAATCATTGTAATTTTTTTATCAAAAAGTTATTTTATCGTTTGTTCTTACGTATTTTTGGGGGATTACGTACCTGCAGCATTTGCAAAACAATTATTTTTTATTGTTGATTATTGGCGTGCAGACATTTATTGGGGAATCCTCAGATCTTACCACATCCCTATAGGGGTTTGATAGAGACGCCGCATGTAGGGAGTTCACATTGGAATCCAAGTGGATTCCGCGCTTTTTTTCCGATTGACATCGTTTGAGTATTTTTAATTTGATATTCTCAACCGGAATTTGCTGGATCATCCGGAAAATATATTTTTCTTCGAGTTCGCGTGCACATATTTTTTGGGAGTGCCAAGATGCACCACCCCTCCATAGGGATCTGTCAGGGACCCCACACATAGGGAGTCATCATTGGGATCCAATTGGACTGATGAACGACGTTTGAGTTTTCTTACCACGGTCGAATGGAAAATATGTGAAAAGACACGAAAAGAAACTCGGCGTGTTGAAACATAACCTGCACTCCTGGTGAGCGTGTACGGGTGTGGTGATATGTCAAAGTGCAATAAAATAAATAACGAACCAAAATTACAGCGGATTTTCAGTAATGTGATTTAAGTCGATTTTTAAGATATACTCTCTTGAGCGATTTGTATATTTTAAGGCAACCTTTATACGTTTCTAAGGTCCAGTTATTTTGCATATATACATATATATTTTGTTTGGAAAATTCAACGTACAAAATGCTATAAGATCGATCAAGAATCGTAGCGGATTCTGTTCGATAATGTGGGGATCCTTTAGGGTTCAAATTGGATTCGTACATGAGATTCCAAAAGGGACTCCTAATTAGAATCCAATGTACGAACGTGACGTTTTTGTATAGGTATCAGTGTGGTAGGGACAATTGTGAGAATCCAATTGGATATCTACGACAATTTCTGCACGGGTTATCTTCTATAGCATTCAGTGTCATGGAAATATAGTTATTTCGAAATCGCAATTGGGCACGGACTCATCAGGGTTGATGCAGCTGCGCTCGGGAAGAGATGGCCTGACCGCAAGTAGGTTCAAACGCGATATTTCCGAACCTACACTTTTCGAAACGAAACAACGTGAACAGGTTTTATTTTTTGATACACTTGGTTGTTAACCTTTGGAAGAAGATTTTTTGTAGTCTGTCGAGCTATTTTTGAATACTTATGGTAGTTATAAACATTTGAAGCGCGAAATTTGAGATGAATAGAAGCGTTTTCATTTCACAATGTGATAACTTGTGTATCTTTTAGAAATTCAAAAGATTAGCTCGACAGACTAGAATTGTACCATTACTTTGCAAAAATCTTCTTGGATTTGTGAGATTCCCCAGTCCATGGAACTGTCATTGTGCAAACCATGGAGACGTGTGTTTTTTCACAAATTATTAGTACTTTTCTTTACTACTTTCTTTATTACTACTAAATTATTATTACATGTGCATGTAATTTTAACCATTTTCAGTACCATTTCAGAAACGGCCTGTGAAATTGATAATTTACTTCCAATACTGAAAGTAAATTTTCCTTGTAAATGTGTTTAAATTATTTGTAAATAATTCTTTTTAAACATTCATGCAATCGAAGCACCGATAAATAATATACGACCAATACTTCTCCACTTTTTTTTACGATTGGCCTTAAAAAAATCCCAAAGAGGCCCATTTTCGGCAGGTTTGAAACTATTTCCAAACCACCTCGCTCTAGAGCGCCCAACCTCAGCAAATTCCCGGACAAATTGTTCTCAGACACGGTTCGTAATTGAAGCAAATGAGAAATATCGGGCAGCCACGGCAGCCACTGCCGCCACTGACTCGGAAAGGGGCATAGAAAGTTTTTTCTTCGTTATTAGTCCAGCATAAATAGTCGTCCCCGAATAAGTTCCATAAAGATTTGTGCGCTTATGATGAACTTTCTCTCAGGGCGATTCAATCTGCTCTCGACGCGTTCACATTTTTTTACGACCATCGAAAGACTATTCACAGTTATCATCGCAATCGGTCTCCGTTTTATTTCTTTTCCAATACTTGTTCACCATCGCAAATCCCCGATCCCCGAGTAAAGAGTCTCTCCTATTTTCGTCTTTCTCAGATTGGCGAATAGTTCGAAGCGGAGAATCAGATAACCGTAAAAATTTTGTGAACTTCGATTTCTCATTATTGAAGAGACGGGATTGAGAGTAGTTGAATTATTCAGGATAGGTTTGGAGCGACGATTAAAATGGCAGCGATGAGGCACCGGGGGCTGTTGAACCAAAGCTGCGGGCAAAAATGAGTGACGGGACGGATTTTCCGATATAGGACCGTCGATCTAAAGTGGTAATAGTCGCGATCGATCTGTCAGCGTTTTAGTCGTAACGTCTGGAATACGAGACATTACGAGGGCAGATTTTCGAGCCTCTGAATTTCGTCGTTCGAAAGCGATGGTACAACGTCGCAAATGGGACGCGCTATGGCTGTCCTCACTTCGAATGTCCAGAACTCGAATGTGCGCGAAGTGAGGGTTTTTAGTAATCGATAATTCAAGACGCCATTAACGAGGGAAGCTTTTAAAATGGTGATCGTGTGCTGGTGTCGTGAGATCGTTCATACTCCGGCAAACTTATCGTTTTGGGATGGCGAAGATGATGACGATATGAACAGAGCACGGGCGTCACTCTCGAATGCCCCTGTAAATTAACGAAGCGCACGGACCTCGTTATTTTCTGATAACTGCTGTAAATTCATCTCCCTCTTTCCACTTCTCTCTCTCTCTCTCTCTCTCTCTTTCTCTCTCTCTCTCTCTCTCTCTCTCTCTCTCTCTCTCTCTCTCTCTCTCTCTCTCTCGCTCTCACACGCACGCACGCACACACACACACACACACACACCCACCCACACACACACACACACACACCCTACCTCTCTCACTCACCCACTCACTTCCTGCGCTACAGCCTGGTACAAGAATCGTACCGAAACATCTATATATAAAAGCTGGAAGAATTTAAAAAAATATCACGACCAGGCTCTCGATTGAAGCGTTAAAAAAATTATTTTCCTCATTAAGGCCTTATAACACGCGAAAAACACTGAACCACAGAAACAAAAAATTCAATGACACCAAAAAATATCAAAAATAAAATACCGACAGAAAATTAAGGAAAAAAATTGTATGTTTTGAATGTTTAATATAATAATTTTTTTTAAATAATATTGTTGGTTCACACCGAAGATACATTTATTATGCAATTATAAATATGTTCATTTTTCACCATCAAGTTCGAGAACTTTCACCATCAACGCGCGCGCAAAAAAAATCGTTGCTTTATTTTGTTATTTCTCCGCCATTTGTTAATATTTCTGATTTTTTTTGTTACATATACTTAACCATGTGCATAAGTGATCTGTAAAAAAAAATATCAATATATACGTCATTTTTTTAACCACGTCTAGAAAAGTACCTTCGAAAATCGGCAAAATCGCGTATAAAAGGCCTTAAGGAACCAGCGTACCGGGCACAACGATGTCACAAGACCTGTGAGGTACAATCATAAATTCAGAGGCGAAATTACTCCACGAATCCCATGCACCGTTGCACCTCTCCTCACGTATTCGTTCATTGTTAATGAGAATTAAGCATTCATGTTGATTCAATTCGATTTAACTCGGCAATATGCCTCCTTCTGAAACCCAGATTATTCCGCCAAAAATGGCTTATTTTGTAAAACGATCGTAACGGGTTGCACTTAGCTCGTGGCCAGAAACAAGAGGAATTTTCGTGAATTTCATCTGGGAAAACATGTGCAGGTTTTCAATTCCTTTTTTGTTTTATATTAAAGAATATGGATTGAAGTATCTTTTACGATGTTTGCATTGAAAAATATTCATAAATGTGATGGACGCAATGGTTTGAGCAGACCGCTGTTCGAAAAACGTCCTTCGCGGACGAAGGACGAATTCCCTAGTGCTTGGACGAAGTATTCAGAAAAATGTTGACTTTTTTTTAATTGCCGCAGTCTAAAGCGAAAATATCGATTACCGATGAAAAAACCCTCTATTTTCTTTGATAAACTAAAAACTCATCGATAAACTAAAAAGCATCGAGAAAAAAATCCCTTCGTTCAAGCACTACTTTTTGATACGTAAAAGAAGCCTGTAAAATTTGAATTTGATCAGTGGAGTAATTTTTGAGATATCATGATCACCGATTCTGAAAACGTCATTTCGACAAAAACGCGCTTAAAGTTCGCCGATTCGTGAAATCTACCTATGAACGCCCATAACTTCTTCACTTTTAAACGGATCGACTTGAAATTTTCAGAGAATATTGTTGAAATATTATATTTTGAGAATCCGACGAAAACCAAAAATCGATATTTTCAATCATTTCGACTATAGATGCAAGGCCTCAAATAAAATAAAAACACATAAAATAAGCATACAGAACATTTTTAATTCGTAAATATTCAATAAATAAACTGACAATTTCAACTCATGACACGTTTGGAGTGTCCGCCAAGTGCCTTCAAGACACGTTTACCGATCGTTCGTCTTTTTTTCTTCTAATTTCATCATCAATATACTGCCGTCATATGGAAGGAGGCGGCGTCTACAAAAGAATCGAAAATGCGTTTTATTAGTGGGTAATTCCGGACGAGATGGCCAATAGAAATGTTTCATAGAACCGCGCACTATATTTCACCTGTTACTGCTTAATTCGCTTCGCGTCGTGTGCAGGTGTAAGCGTAAGAGCAAAAGTTTGGCAAAAAAATGTTAAGTAAAATCCTTTTTAATTGTTCTGTCTGCTGCTAAATTTTTTGGAAGGTTTCATCTTTTACAGTGTGGTGATGTTATTTTGTAAAAGTAATGGTAACTTTTGTATTTCTTGAATAGTTCACGAACAGTGCTTTTTTATAACCTCAACATTTGGCAGGTTTGTTTTTACTTGTTCACATTTTAGATGTGGCGATCTCTCCCGGGAGATTAGGAGAGATGGCCACGTACAGTTGGTGTATGATGACCATAGTATTGCTTGCAATGTGTTCAAGTAATTCATTTATTCTACATTTGTTTTAGACGCCTAAAAAGTACAAGAGAAAAGCTATTGCTCTACGACGGAACTGGACTCAAGAATCATTGAAAGCAGCTATTAGTGCTATAGAAAATGATGAATTGTCGGTTCGTGCGGCCGCTACGACCTACGAAATACCTAGAAAGACACAAAGACGATATAAGAACAATGACAAAAATTGTTGCGGAGAAAATTATCATGAAACTCGTCTCATCGAAGACTGGCTTTAGTGGATAGTATGCGAACTTTCGATACGCAAAAATTATACTGATTTCAATTATATGTGTTCTAGATGTGGCCAAAAGAAAAAAAAAGAATCAAAACCTAAAACCAAAGAGAAAACCGAGAGCATAATACTGGGTAACTGGCCATCTCACCTCCACTTCTATGGTCATCACACCCGGGTACTCCGGGAGAGATAGCCAATCGTGATTTCGAACAAATGGTAATTTTACGGTTCATCTGATAGGAGTTTGTTTTAATTTCGTAAATTATCTCAAAGTTAAATGTTCAAGGTTAGGTTACAAATGAAGATAAGTTAAGAAACGTCTGTACTTTTATTTTGATGGATCCTTGAAAAAATGGTGGCCAACTACCCCGGACTTACCCTACAGAACGATAGACAATTTCATACTGATTACATGAAACCTTCTCCTTTTTTACCTAGAAATAAATACTTTAAATCGCATCGCTCATTTAATTCACGTAGTATGTCAATAAAATGATACATATACATAGGCTGATACCGTCTGAATTCTGTACCCTCGCAAATTTAATAACCCACGTCATGCACTGCTCTCAGCCTTTCTCTCTCTCTCTCTCTCTCTCTCTCTCTCTCTCTCTCTCTCTTGTCCTCGCTACCTCTCTCACTCGGTGCATAGCTCATTAAATTCTAATTTAGCGACATGGTGCTCTGCTTGGTTCGCGCGACCTATACTCTCTCCTTTCAGGAATCGAGAGCATGTCTGAGAATACCACCCTCAGTACGGAGAATTTGAGGGAATCTCCTGAGCTCGCTAGCTCCAAATGCACACGATCCCTACCTTCCTCGGCATGCATACTCCGTATATATATGTGTGTGTGTGTGTGTGTGTGTGTATATATATATATATATATATATATATATATATATATATATATATATATATATATATATATATATATATATATATATATACACGGCCCCAGTAATTATATCCAAACAATATATACCTCGGGTTGCGTAACCGAATCATCCGGTTATAGCTCCGGTAGAAATTCGAAGAAATATTGCGCACGCTGCAGCGCAAATTTAATTCGACTAATCCATTTAACTCACAATCAAATTTCACTTCGAGCAATCATAACATTGACAATTAATTTTCATCGAATTTCGAACAAAATTCAAGATTCCGAGTGCGAAGCTAGGAGCAAAATGTTCTCGAGGGATAATGCGAGATTGCATTTGTTTTGTCGATCTCATCCGAACACGTTCCGTCGTCACCCCGCGACTATTATTTCGAAAACGATCCGACGAATTTTCCAGTGGAAGTTTGAATGGGTCGGGCAAACTGAGACAAAATAGATATCCCACGAATTAAGGGCCTACATCTGCATAGAGGACCGAAAAAATAGCCAAATTCCGAATATTTTTTTCTGGGAAACGGTTGGTGAAAAGGAAACGCATTTCTTTTAACACAAAGGAACATGGATTGAGTGCCTTAAAAAAATGAACGAAAAATACATAAACACTACAAATCGTGGCCGCTGGTAGATGATGAAAATTTTTTTGCAACGTTTGGCGGTGGACCCTCCAACTTGAACGGTTCATCCGAAGGCTAAAAACCAGACGGGTTATTTTTTTTTAACACTGTGGTGATGAATTGAAACTCGAGCATACAAAATTTATGAAAAAAAGTCATCATTTTTGAGTAACTGTTAGAAAATGATGATCGATTTTTAAAAAGTGAGTACATTACCGTCAAATGTTTCTTGTCGTATTTTCTGTAAATTCGGAAACAATCCATCAAGTAGTTTCCGAGATATGTCCACCGACTTTCAAAACAGTGTTTCGAGGAAAACGCGTTTAAAATTCGAAGTATGGTGCTGCTACCGCTCGTCCAGCCGACTCTTACAAGGAACATCGCTTAAGTATCCGCCTTCGATTTTGTTGAAACTCATATATGTGATAAAGCATTGAAAACTATTAGATAGGTATTTTTTTATCTGCGGAAAAACGGTTTTAAGGGGGGAAACGACCCCGCAAAGGAAGTCGTGTCACCCCTTAATCTTTTTTCAATTATTCTATAGTGGATTTTTCATCGCTTTACATTAGAAGAATTTTGATTTTCGTTTCATTCAGATCGGAGGACTGCTCGTGGGTGAAACTGCAAAAGCACCCCTCGACACGCTTTTTTTAGGGGTGGTTTTCCCGCTCATGGGGCCAGTCCACGTTGAAAATTTTAAAAAATTGTTTTTATTTACTGTTTTACAAATTTCATGAATTTTTTAATGAAAATCAGAACTCTCTAAGTATTTGTTTTTTTACCTGAACGTCAGGACCTCATTTCGTCTACCTGAGCGTATAGCGCGCTCGGCCGATCATAGTATAAACTTCAATGAAGCCCACCAATTTTTGAGGCGTTACGTTAAACTATAGTTTGGTACTTAAAAATGAATAAATTTTTTTTTATGTATTTCAAGACTTTATTTATCAAGCCCAACAACTTTTATATTCATGTCTTTTATAAAATCCTCAAAAAAAAATCTGTAGCTCATTCAAGCTGTAGCTCATTCAATTTTAGGAATATTTCAATTAAATTTTTATGGAAATAGCTAAAACGTGATACTATCGAATGCAATCATTTTAGGGAAATGCAATTTTTCAACCCACCTAGGTAGATGTAGTTCGTAAATTCTGCGGTCGTGGACCCGCAAGTAAATTTCCTGGTCGTGTGAAAAAACGTAAGGTTCATCCAGCAATTTTTTAACAAGGAGTGAAGAACCTTTGACCTAACAAGAATTGAGCGAAAAGCGGAGACCGCGGAACATTTTTTTTTCGCTCAGTGCAAAATTCAATATCGTTTGTGACATGTACGAAGATTCAACCGAGAAAAGTTGTAAAAATATTCACGCAGTTTTCAAGCAGCGAATTCAGACATTGGCTGCGAGTGTGGCAAGCAAACCGTCGATATAATTTGTCCAAGTACCGAAGTACGAGAGTACAGAAAGTTGCCTGGGTGCTTTCGTTGAATTGCGAGAGTTTCCTCCAATAGAGAGCATCCCGCAGTCTGTCTCAACTATTGTCGTAGCCATTACCTGATGGAAATCCTGTTTCAACGATCCAGAATTCAACGCGCGAATCCCATTCTCGTCTGTGTGCTTTGGAACAGGATTTTGCGCAATCTTTTTTACGTCCGCAGATCGGGCGAAAAGTCGCTAGGATGCGGAAACAGGATTTCCGGAAAATCTCATTGATCGTCAATTGGCCTGGAACGTAGCGAAGAGTTTTATGCCGAGGGATCGATGCCTCTAAAAAGCTTTACTCGGTATCGACGTGCAACAGAAATTTGTTGGGGAGTCCCTAGATCCCACCACATCCCTATAGGGATTCAATAGGGTCACCGCATGTAGGGAGTCCACATTGAAATCCATGGGGATTCCATGCTCCTTCTCGATTGACGTCGTTTGAGAATCTTTTATTTGAAATTCTCAAGCCGAATTTGTCGGATCATTAAAAAGTTGTTGGGGAATCCGAAAATGCACCCACACAGTTATAGGGATTTGTTAGGGCACCGCCAATATGGAGTCCCGATTGGGATCCAATTGGATTCCAATTGGATTCGTGAAAAGTCACGAGCAAAAACCCGGTGTTTTGAAACACAAGCTGCACGCTTTGTGAGTGTGTACGTGTGTGATGATTGGGGTGGCACAAATTTGGGCTCTATTTTTGTCCTTTTTCTCATCATCCAATGATCTTCTTTGAAGAAAACAAAAAATGTCGCGAAAACTGCGAGCGCCAAAAAAATATTTAGAGGTCGCTCAAGCCTCCCTGAAATTCAAATTTTCATTAAAAAATCGATTTTTTTTTGTCCACTTCTCTTTTTTATTTTTATTTACCCTTCGCACTCATAAATTTGATGCTTTGTAAAGTTTTCAAAATAGTTAATCCTTTTTTCTTCAAAAACGGATTTTTTTAATTTCCCTCACACTTCTAACCCAAGAATTACAATTTTTGTTCTCATAAAATAATTATTTAAAGCTCTTGTCCGTAAACAAAATTATAGGTCGTTTTATTCGTAAAACTGAAATGGCAGCTGTTTTCCGCGCATCGTAATGCGTCCCGCAGTTGGTCTTGTTAGTCAAACTGCGGACCAATCGTAGCTGTACTCTGTGACGAGCGACGCTATAATACAATAATACATAATAACATATATCGTAAAATTCGTGTTTGTTAAAAATTATTATAATAACTTATTCAGAAAATGTAACACTTCGCTTTTTCTTTTGTTTTTATGCTACAACGAAGTATAGTGCATGCGAGATTTATTTTTTGGCGGAAACTGTAAATTTCGAACACCTCGAGCGACCACTAAATATTTATTGGCCGGCTAGAGTTTTCGCGAGGTTAATTTTGAAATTATAAAGCGTAAAATTCATGGGTGAGAAGTGGACGAAAAAAAATCGATTTTTTAATTAAAATTTGAATTTTCGGGAGGCTTGAGTGACTTCTAAATGTTTTTTGACCTCTCGCAGCTTCGGCGACAATTTTTTATTCTTAAAATAAGATAATTGAATGGTGAGAAAAAGGAAAAAAAATAGAGTTCAAATTTGTGGCACCCTAGTGGTGATATGTCAAAGTGCAATAATATAAATGACAAACAATAATTAAAATGGATTTTCAGTTATGTGATTCAAATCGAATTTTAAGATATACTTGTTTAAACAATTTATACTTTTTTACGACAAAATTTATACGTTTTTAAGATCCACTCATTTTGTGTATATATATATATATATATATATATATATATATATATATATATATATATATATATATATATATATATATATATATATATATATATATATATATATATATGTGTGTGTGTGTGTGTATGTATGTGTGTGTGTGTTTTTAAATTAACGTAGAGAATGGTATGGGATTAATGTGGGTATTTTTAAAATCCACATTGCATTCGTACATGGAATTCCAATGGGGAATCCTAATTACACTCCAATGTACGAGCGCGACGTTTTAGCATAGGGATCCAACGACCCATTGGATCTCTCTGATAAAGTAGGGACAAGTACGGCAGTCCAATTGGATATCTACGACAATATCTGCCAGGGAAGAAGAAGGTTCCCATTAAAATGGCCCGTAATGTCCGTGTACACCAAATGAAGACTACCGAGGACAAAAGTCCTTCCAACCAAGCCCCGTCTCAGTGTTAATAAATTCCGTTTGACAAGGGGTGCGTAATGTGACTAGATACAAGTAGGGCAGGAGCAAATTGTGCACTTGGTGCTCCGGAGGAAAAGTAAGAGGCACTCGTTCAACGACGCACGCAGCTATCCGGGACGGGAAAGGGTTGGTCTGTTTTGCCGCTGGTGAAGGCACACACTCCGCGGAGCTCTTGGCCCATCCGGAGTGGGTGACCGTCAGGCGGAAAGTCCAGTGGAATCGCATTAAGCGCATCAAGGCGAGAACCCTCGCTGGTGGGGGATGAAAGCAGACGAGGCGACTCTTATTCGTCCTGGATGACTGCAATCGGGCCTATATGTGCAGAGTCACCCATCCACACTCACCCACCTACATATACATATATTTATGAATGTGGAAGCCATTCCGGCTTGGCTTTCAGCTCGAGACCCAATTATTAAGTAAAATGGGATAGCGTTCCCGTCTGGGCAGCTATTTTCCGGACGAAGGAAAACCGGCCCATCCCCCACGAAAGCTCTCAATGATGTATCTCCGAACATCGGCTACTCCACCCCTCGATCGCCACTCTCGTATAAACGGTCGCTTGGACCTTTTTTTCTCCCCCTTTTTTTTAATTTCATTTTAACGTTGCTCAGAGCCGCACAGAGCGTACGGCCGAGGGGGACCGGTAAAACGCGATTAAAGCCGGATCTACTCCGTGACACGAAATTAACGGCGTAATTGGTCGGGACCAGAGTCGCCTCGACGCCACCGAACGTGAAACAGTGAGATGGCGAGCTTTACGACGCGGCGGCCCGTCGTGAAATAAGCGCCGAAAGGTTATATCGAGACTCTCTTCGAAATTATACAGGCCTTTCATTTGATTTTTTTTTCCCCTCGTTACTACTCGATGGAGATGCTGGTGATTAACGCGTCGAGGCGAATTACGTTCGGCAGTGTCGTGTTAAGGGAGCCTGAATCAGACGGTCCAAAAAAGCGTTTTTCGGGAATTTTTTTAGGAGAGAAAAAACAAGTGAGCCTAGTTAACATTGAGGTATCTTTTCATGTATATTTGAAATGTATTAAAAAAAATGTTTCAACATGAAAGAAGACTGAACCAAATAAACCGATAACATTTTCAATTGTCATATATTTTTCTTTTGGGTGAATTAATAAAATGCTGAACAAAACGTGAAATTGTAACTTTTCTCAGGATTGAAAAAAAATGTGTTTAAAAAAAGACTTTAACTTTTTCAACGACTTTTTTAATTCACTTAGAAGAGATTTTCATACTGAAGAAAATAAACTCTGGTTTGATTCGATAGGTCGTTTAGTTTTTTTGCTATAACGCCCGCCAATTTGGAAAAATCTTCAAAATTAAAACTGGAGAAAACGCGCTCCAAAGTTTTTAAGGCCTGAGGCCACAGTAACGGGTATAAAATCATGTGCGAATTTAATAATTTTTTTTCGTATGAAAAAGTTATTCACTCGTAAAATGAATGACACATCTATTTAGTATGAATATCAAGCTGTTAAAAAATATATATATTTTTTTTCTATGTACAAAATGGCCGACTAGGCGAAACTTCTCGAAACAGGTTTTTTCCAATTGGCGTGACAAATAACTTCAACAATTTTCACTCGATTTACTTTAAATGAAAAAGTTATGTTCCTAATTGCATTTCGCAGAGAAGTACGTACGGAATTTCTGATTAATCGAAAACTTTTCATTTAATGAGAAGTTTATGAGCGGTTATAATGAAATTTTTCACTGAAAATTGGCTTCTTAAGTTCAAATACCTACAACTTTTGAATAAAACAATATTTTTTAAATTCCTTACGTACTTCTCTAAGTATTCTAATATAGATTGATGAGAATTTTTTATTTTTGTTCTAGGTAAAAAATTGTGGATGCTAAGTGTTACGCCGCGGAGCGCCTAAAAAAAAATAACAAAAGAAAATATTAGTAGTCGGCCATTATGTACATCGAAAAAAAATATATATATTTTCTAACAGCTCGATATTCATACTACATAGATGCGCAATTAATTTGATGAGTGAATCACTTTTTCATACGAAAAAAATCACCGATCACCGAACTTGAAAAATTGATTTTGAGAAAAACGCGTTTAAAGTTCGTCGTCTCGCAAAATCTACCTATAAGCACCCACAACTCCCTCAATATTAATCGGATCGACAAGACATTTTAGGGAATATTTTTTGAATGTCATATTTCGAGAATCCGAAAACCAAAAATGCATATTCTCAAAAATGTCAACTACGTATAAACCCTTAACTTGCGTTGGTTTCAATCACTTACCGGAACTTTCGTTATCTTGCTGGAACTTCAACCTTCACCGGTGGCCCGCTCACCACCAATTCTTGCTAAGTTTTTATGTCTTTTCCAGAATAGCTTGCCCGAGTGACTTAAAAATCTTCCATCGCATCGCCTAGATATTCGAGCCTCAAAAAAAAAATTACAAACCCATATTCCCTCGAAAGCTGCGATCGAAAAGAGGCAGAAAACGATCTCTTTATCGTTTCAATAAAAATCGAAAAGTACATTTAAAAGAAAAACCAAAAAAAATCCAAAAAAACATCGCCTACGAATAATCGATGATTAAAGCCAAATGAGCGCCGTCGCTTACTCACAAATCCACATAAAAATTGAGCAGAGACGGATTCGCATGAATACAAAACCCACACAAGAAGCATGAAAAAAAACCCTAGACAAATAATCCCCATCACGTTTTCTCGCTCGAACACAAAATTGTGCAACATTATATCTTACCGCGTGCGAGTTTAAGGACTAACCATATAAACCAGGAAGGCGACGAGAAAGGAAGAACGACAAGGATGAGAAAAGGGAAAAGAGAGATGCTGCACGCGTGGGTGGTCGTACACGAAGGAACCTGAGTAATTTCGCAGGAAAGCCAGTTTCGCGTTTTCCTCGGTCGAAAAAGCAGCAGCATTCGAAGAATAAGAAAAGGGAAGAAAGTGAAGGGGGGAGGCCGGCCTCCCCCTTCCTCTCCGGCCGCCCTACTCCACTGAGGATGGAGTGGGGTGGTCGAAAGAAGAAAAAATGTACGTGCTCGACCGAGACTATGCGGTACTCGGGGCCGATACTTTCACCCTTGCTCGCTGCTGTACAGGATGTGTGTGCGTGTGTGTATAGCCGTTGCCATGCTTCTACTTTATACAGAGGACTGCGACTCCAGCTTGTAACCTGAGTCCACTTAAGGACGAAGCTCGTTCACTGGCTTCCCTCGGTCCCAACAACATTGCCACTGGATTTCCTGTACTGGAAGGCACTACCACCTAAAAGAAGATATACATCCACTTTCGCCCATTATTTCGTCCTTTCTCCCATTCTCCCTCTTCCTTTGTCGTTCTCCCCCGAAGCCGGAGAAATTCGCAACTAAAGAAATTTTCCAGCCACATTCTCGCGAGAACGCGAAGCTCTTGAATAACGTGGCAGCTTGATCCGACGTAATCGTGTTTTTCCTCGGTTTGCGTAATCGGCGTGGCTGTTACTGGGCGACCGGAGGAGTTGGGTAACACGCAGGACGAATCGGGAGAAAAATGGGTTGAACTAGATTCAACGAGGCGAGGGGTTGTTCGATCGAATCGGTAAATGTTCCTGTGGCGTTCTGGACGGACAGGAGCGATAAATTTGACAAGTAGGTGCGAGAGGACCATTTCAATTTCATGTTAAGGGCACTCCATACAGAACGCCAAATTTTAGTCGATTTTCATGATTTTTTTCGGATGATAAGGAATGTATATATCTGTCCAGGGTCATAGGTACTTTTTAGTACATAATTTCAGTTTTCAAAATGATTTTTGTTGCTCGAAAAAAGTTTAAAATAGCGGGGATGTAACCAGTCGCCGTGAAGTTGTCCGGAAGGGAGGCCGAATGCGGTGTACACTCCAGCAACTCGTAGGATTGTCTGAAACAGTCTGCGTAAAAAAAATGTATTAGTATATGCATGTGGTCACTTGATGAACCATTAATATCGGAAAAATAATGATAATTGGCTAAAGAGGAGGCCTTGGAACAAAAAAAGTTGAGATTTTCGGCGAAAATTTCAAACTTTGACCGAGCCAAAAACATGTTTATTTTGATAATTTGTAGCCGGGCTTAGGTTCATCAATGGCAGATAAATATCATAAAAACGTCTGCGAAATATGAGCTTGATCGGTCAAATAGTTTTGGAGTAATCGTGTTTGGGCAATAATCATTAGACAGTAAAAATCGTGATAGCAAAAATCGTTTAGGCAATAAATAAGTGCCTCTAAGCGTCTATATGGAGTGTCTCCCTTAAGGGGGTAGATAATATTGTAACGTAAAGGGGAGTTTACGGCCGAAAATTAACTCCGCAAGGAAGCTGAGGGACTACTTTGTGGCCCCGGAATTGCAGATCAATCGGTAGGTCATTTAGTCACAAATTCTTGAGTCTTGAAACTAAACGCGTTTGGCTGAAAACCACTTTTCCGTGAACCTCGGACGAGATAACTCAAAAACTGTCCAATTGATCATTTTGAAATTTTTTACACTTTTATATAATATAGTTACCGGCTATATGAACCTAAAGTTCCTGCAAAATTATTTAAAAAAACTACTTTTTCAGTAGCCAATACTGTAGTAAAAATTTCATTAAAAATAGAACACTTTTTCAAATGTTTACTAGTTTACGAATTTTCACTTTTCTTCGGATTTTTTAGGTTCATATGGAGCGTGTGGGTCTCGGAAATCTAAAACTTCTTGGCTCAGGCGGCAATCGTCTCCGTAGCAAGTGTTCTACAGCTGCCATCTTTAGGTTCTAAATGAAAAAGCATTTTTTTGAAACATTAAAGGAAGTAATAATATGTCTACTGAATTTTAATTATGTAGAACAAATGGATTCTACACAAAAAATCTTGGAAATTCGCTTATTTTCGGCTGCCTAAAGGGATCTCCTTCCTTAAGGGGATAGATACCTTAAGCCGAGGAAAAAATTTGCTGACCTCATGATTTTTTTTTAAAGGATAGATTCCTCCACCATTTAGGGTATGTTTTATTTCTACTTTTGGCTGTTACATGGTATTTTGTTTATTAATCTTTATAAATGACGGAGGTATGGCACGGTCTTCTAAACTGCATTTTCAAAACTGGCGTGACGTATAAGTAAAAAACTAATCGACCGATTGTGATGAAATTTGGTATAAATCATTCCAACCTTATTGTTTAAAACATGACCCTAAATGTTTTAGAAAATAAAAAAAACCTATTTTTTATTGCAATATGTAGCCATTTTTTAGAAAAATGGTGAGGCACAGCGTTAACGGGATGTAACGTTTAAAGTTTTTTGAATTTCGCTTTGAAACTGAGAAAATATTCTACATATACAGTTCTGCCGTTAAAAAAAAAGTAATCGATTTTTTTAACGTTGTAAATGTATATCTTCTCTTGATGAAAGAAAAATCGTCGTTGGTTGTTTTTTCAGATTAATCTCACCGACGCTACGTGTCACAGCGTCTGACAACATCCGCCGCAACCCGTTTGGACGGCCATGCCATACCTCCGCCATCTCTAAAGATCAATAAAAAATACGTAATAAAACATTGCGCAAAAGTAGTAATAAAACATACCCTAAGTCCCAAAAATGATGAAAAAATCTTTCCTTAAGGGGCTATGCCAGTGTGAACGCTGAAAATTTTGGTGATTTTCGGGAATTTTATGGAAGAAAAGTACTTAATTAAATGTTTCGGTAAATCAAGATTGTATTTGGCTATATTTGACCTATACTACATATTTTTTTCATAGAAAAATATTGTGATCCAAGCAACTTATGCGCTGCCTTCGGAGGCGCCAAAAAAAAAAAGTTTCTCCACAGCTGACATGATTCCGGCCGATTGAGTAGCTGAAACCGAAAAAGTAAAAAATGTCGTTAAACTGGAAGGTATTTCCTGTACAATGACGTAGGATTTTCAAAAAATATCAAAATCGAACAAAATGGCGTAGTTATGAAAAGTATGTTTTCTTGCCTGTAAAATGGTCGTTTTTTTCAATGCCAAATCGTCAATCTTCATCCAATCAAAAATATCTTACATCATTGTAGAGTAAATATATTCAAGAGTACTCAGTTCAAATTTCAATCGGATAATTGCTCTTTGAGTTACAATGTCAGCAAATTTGAGAAATTTCAGTTCATATTCTTGAAAGTATAAATCTTGAAAGTATAAAAATCTCATCTCATATTCTTGAAAATGTAAACTGTCGAAAAAGGCAAAAAAATCGTTTTTTCGAAAGTGTCACACCGGTACAGCCCCTTAAAAAACGAGAAAATCAGCAATTTTTCTTCGGCTGAAGGTCTCCCCCTTAAAGCGGCGTTTGAGCTACCACGAGAGCCGTAGAGAGGTCACGTGGCTATGGCGAATGCTTCCACGTGACGTTACGTGTACTATATAAACGTCACGCTCGGTTTAAGGGCGCCCGGGAGTGGCCCCGTGGGCGCGACGTCACATAGGCGGACGAGTTGTGGTAGTCGTTCGCCTCAGGGTCGTCCTGCGACCCCTGACACCGACGCGTTGCGTTCAACCATATATACGTATATCCAGCGAGCTGCTCTCGCAAACGACGCAGAGTCACCCCGTATACACTTTGTGGCATTCGCGTAAGACGAAGGTGGTAGGAATCCGGCCGCACCACGACCATCGTTACCCGAAGGATCCTGCGGGTGGCGTTAACGATCCAGTATTCTCCAATTACGCGGTGGCACGCGTATACGATACGCGCGCTCTTCGTTTCGCCTCTCGTCTCCTCCTCGTCGAGATTTCGCAGCGCCCCTACCGAAATATGTTACGTCCCTCAAGGGCGGCGTTAGATGTCCCGGATCACGTAACGAGAACCCTGGAAACGAGACTCTCCCTATGGTTTCATTCTATTCGTTACAGGGGGTGGGCTACGGTGAGATCCGAAAAATCGGTACATTTTTTGCAAGTAAATTGGGGTAAAAGTAATTACGTTATTTTTGGTGTATCGTTCGTAGATATTCGAGAAAACAAATATGTCAAATTTGAGGCCTTAGGCCACAGTAACGGGTATAAAATCTTGTGCGAATTTAACAATTTTTTTTCGTATGAAAGAGTGATTCACTCATAAAATTAATTACACATCTATTTAGTATGAATATCAAGCTATTAGAAAAAATATATATATATTTTTTCAATGTACAAAATGGCCGATTACTCGAAACTTCTCGAAACAGCTTTTTCCCAATTGACGTGACAAATAACTTCAACAATTTTCACTCGATTTACTTGAAATTTAAAAGTTATGTTCCTAATTGCATTTCGCAAAGAAATACGTACGGAATTGCTGATTAATTGAAAAATTTTCATTTTATGAGCAGTTTATAAGCAGTTATAACAAAATTTTTCACTGAAAATTCATTTCTTAAGTTCAAATACCTACAACTCTTGAATAAAACAATGTTTTTTAAATTCCGTACGTACTTCTCTAGGTATTCTAATGTAGATTGACGAGAATTTTTGTTTTTTGTTCTAGGTAAAAAATTGTGGATGCTAAATGTCACGCCGCGGAGCGCCTAAAAAAAGATAACAATAGGAAATATTAGTAGTCGGCCATTTTGTACATCGAAAAAAAAAAATTCTATCAGCTCATAATATTCATACTAAATAGATATGTAATTAATTTTATGAGTGAATCACTTTTTCGTACGAAAAAAATTGTCAAAATCATACTAAATAGATGTGTAATTAATTTTATGAGAATCACTTTTTCATACAAAAAAAAATGTTAAATTCGCACGTGATTTTATACCCGTTACTGTGGCCTGAGACCTTGATGAAAAAAATGTATATGTATTAGGTGTAAAAATATATTCTCGACCTTTTTTTCGGGAAAATAATGATTTATTTACTGTTTTTATTTAGGGTAAGTCCGGGATAGATGGCCAGAGTTTGTTCGAGGCTCCGTAAAAATAAGAGTACAGACGTTTCTTAACTTATCTTCATTTGTAATTAAACTTTGGACATTTTACTTCAAGGTATTTTACGAAATTAAAACAAACTCCTATCAGATCAACCTTAAAATTACAATTTTTTTGGAATCACGATTGGCTATCTCTCCCGGAGTATCCGAGTGTGATGGGCATAGGAGTAAAGGTGAGATAGCCACTTACCCAGCATTATGCTCTTGGTTTTCTCTTTGGTTTTATGTTTTGATTCTTAATTTTTTTTTCTTTTGGCCACATCTAGAACACATATAATCGAAATCAGTATAATTTTTGTGTACCCCAAGTTGGCACACTATCCACTGAAGCCAGTATTCGATGAGACGAGTTTCATAATAATTTTCCCCGCAACATTTTTTGTCGTTGTTCTTCTATCGTCTTTGTGAGGTCTTCCTAGGTATTTCGTAGGTCTTAGCGGCCGCACGAACCGGCAATGCATCATTTGTTACAGCACTAATAGCTGCTTTTAATGATTCTTGAGTCCAGTTCCCTCGTAAAGCAACTGCTTTTTTCTTGTACTTATTAGGCATCTAAAACAAATGTAGAAAAAATGAATCACTTGAACACATTACAAGTAATACTATGGCCATCATACACCGACTGTACGTGGCCATCTCTCCTAATCTCCCGGGAGAGATGGCCACATTTAAAATGTAAACAAGTAGAAACAATACATGCGAAATCTTGAGGTTATAACAAAGCACTGTTCGTGAACTATTCAAGAAATACAAAAGTAACCATTACTTTTACAAAATAACATCACCACAATGTAAAAGATGAAACCTTAAAAAAAATTGGCAGTAGACAGAATAGTTAAAAAGAATTTTACTTACTTAACATTTTGTTGCCAAACTTTTGCTCGTACATTTACACCTGCGCACGACGCGAAGCGAATTAAGCAGTAACAGGTGAAATCTAGTGCGCGGTTCTATCAAATATTTCTGTTGGCCATCTCTTTCTTGTAGACACCCCCCCACCCCCCCCGGAATTGCCGCACTACTTTTTTACCATTTGTTTACTATTTATTGAAGTATTATACTACTATTATAGTATTAGAATGCACTAGTACTACAGTATTATACCCCTATTTACTACTTACATACTATTCCTTTACTATTAAAATCAAGGTGCGTTTTAATCGGGAAAGTAATCTCCGTTTGCGTGCACATATTTTGCCCACCTGTCAGGCAGATTGCAAAGTCCTTGGAGGTAAAAAGATGGTCGTTTTAAGACGATAAGGTCGGTAATGTAGTTTTTTACTTCAATGAACGTTTTGAAGTGGCTATCAGCCAAATGATGTTGGAGCGATCGAAATAAGTGAAAATCCGATGGCGCGAAGTCTGGTGAATACGCCAGGTGTGGCAAAACTTCCCAGCCCAACAAATCTAAAGCGTGTCTGCTCCTTTTTGCTGGGTGTGGTCTGGCATTGTCATTCAGCAATATGACCGGCCTAGGTCGTTTGTCAGTGTACAGCCGTTTTGCATCTTGTAGAGCTTTTTTAAACGATTGAAAATGTATTGTTGGGTAACGCCTAATGTAGTAGCAAGCTCCGATTGCGTTTGGCAAGGATCTTCGGCCACCAACTGGTCTAGATCCTCGCCTTCAAATTTTTTCGTCGCTCTGCTCTCTCGCCATCCCCGAGGTCGAAATTTCAACTCCGGAACTTTTGAAACCACTTCTCCACGGTACCGATGGATACGCTATTTTCTCCCAATGCCTCACAAGTCATCTTCTTAGCTTCGAATTTTTGTTTTTCAATTCGAACGCAACATGCATATAGTGCCCAATATGCGCGTTATTGCAACTCATTTTCATCACTGTGCTGACGTATATTTTGAGGTGATGTAAAGCTAGTTTTCTGGAAAAATAGTCTACTAGGTTGGCATTATAGGACACCAGACCTAAAGGAAATTTTTTTTTTCGTTATATTTCAATGCAGCTGTTTTTATTCTCAGGCCGAGAACTTATTTGTACAATTTTTTTTGCATCAATTTGCAAAGTTATCGAACGCACCGCTGGTAAATCTGAAACGAAAAAAATTAAATGGCTTCAGTTTTCTTTTTCTCTTATTTGCCATAAGAAGAAGATTGTCAAAATCATTTTGATTCTCTTTCAACACGAAAATCGTTTTATTGTTATTACTATTGTTCTAGCAATGTTTAATGAATTAAATCAATTTACATCATTTTTTAAATACTTTATTAATATTTATTATTGTAACAATTTTTTCAAATAATAATTATTATTAATATTGTTCTTATTATTATTGCTTCGGTAACGAATAATGTTGTCGTAAAAAATACCCGTTAGACGACAGTCCATATCATATAACTCGTGACTATATTCAATTTATTTCTAATTAAAAACAGAACAGTAATTAGAAGAACAGTAATCAGTGTTCAATTGAATTCGTGGAAATAACAATAAGTATAGCATGAGTCTGCTAGCTTTTTTCCGCGCTGCTCATCAATTTCACAAACGATGACTTTTTTCATTGATAATTTGCACAATTATTTCTCTACCACGTATACTAATGGTACACAAAAGTTTTTCCAAATTTAGGTTCGAAAATTCTGAGCGACAATTCCACAAATTTTTCCCGATTTTTAGGAAGTACCCTTAAGAAATTTGATTATTAACATCGCCAGCGATAGTTGTACCATTAATTTGGTGTGTAAGTTCATCGTCTTTGGTAGCTGGCATTCACAGTGGGTAAAAAAAGTACTTGTACACGTCTTTTTCAAATTATCCTTCGAAAAAAATAAAATCCTTGATGAAGTTTCTGTGTTCGATAGTTTGTCCTAAATATACATGATCTCTGTGTACAAATGATTCAAAAGTTAACAATAATTTCGTTTGAGACGTACAAATACTTTTCTACCCCCTGTAGCTGTAACGAGACGAAGTACAGTCTTGATTTGTTTTTACGCTCCGGATTTCGGTAACGCGCCGCACAAGATCGACGGTTACGCGTCCCGAGGGAGTTCCAACGTTTTAGCGGGACTTTCGCGAGAGAAAAGGGGCTCCGACGAATCACTGATGGTAGCGAGTTTGCAAGCGACGTCACGCGGTAAATTTGTTCTGTTTTTTTTTTCGTCCCCACGTGGCTTTTCAGCATGCGGCCAAGCACTTTGGCGTACAGCCGCGGGGAATTGCCGTCACGATGATGATGAAGAAGAAAATGATCGTTGATGGGCTTGAACGCCGGCTGGTACTGGTGCACAGTCGGATAGACGAAATTTAGCCGACGCTGGATCGGAGGAGAAACCGAGGCGAAACACACACGTCTACCCACCTGTCGATCCAGTCAAGGGTAACGGACGTTCGACAACGAGCTACACTTTACGTTCCCCGAGTCGTCTATTCACGTGGGAGACTTACAGAGTGTTTCTCGGTTGAGCGAGGAAGAGAGGAAAAAGCCATGACGTTCGCGTGAAAGACGAAAGTGAAGGCCAGACGAGTACCTACGTGGCACTCGTCTAGCCTTCACCTGCAATCTCTCGAAAAGTGATCTGAAGGGTCGAGGGTAGCTTCACGCGACATTTCCGGTCCTGCATCTTCCATGTCGTTGTAAACTGCCTCTTAAGGGGTTAGGCCACTCTAGAGGCCGAAAAATAGGCTTTTTGGGGATTTTTTTTCCAGAAAAAATACAAAATAAATCGAGATTACCAAAAAAAGTGTTTATCATACATATCAGTCATATCAGTCATCTCAGTTTATCATACATTATCATACATGCAATAGATTTTTTGAAGTGATTAATTTCAAAATGGCGGCTGTGCAACGTTTATCTCAAAACTCCATTTTTGAGTTGGCCGGAAACATAACTCAGACAATTTTCAACTGATTCACTTGAATTGTTGAATATATCTTGAAAAATACATTGTCTATGGAAGTACATGGGATTTTTTTATATTGCACAGTTTATTTGTTATTTACAATTATCTGACGATTGTTTAGGCATTTTTTCACTTTCCAAAAATTTGCCTAAAAAATCGTCAGATAATTGTTAATAACAAATGAACTGTGCAATATAAAAAAAAATCCTACGTACTTCTATAGACAATGTATTTTTGAAGATATATTTAACATTTCAAGTGAATCGGTTGAAAATTGTCTGAATTATGTTTCCAGCCAACTTAAAAAATGCAGTTTTGAGATAAACGCTGCACAGCTGCTATTTTGAAATTAATCGCTTCAAAAAAATTATTGTATACAGTCACCGATATGTGTGATTTTGTAATCTCGATTTATTTTGTAGTTTTTCTGAAAAAAAAACCTGAAAAGCCTGTTTTTTCGGCCTCTAGAGTGACCTAAGGCCTTGAGGCGGGAAACCAGTTTAGGGGTACGTTTTTTTTAGTGATTTTCATGACTTCTACAAGGAATGAATTAATAGAATTTATTCAAACTTTGGGAATATTTTATACATATTTTCAAACGAATATTTTAATTTTTTCGAAGCATTTCCTCGAAAAATATGGAACATATAAACTGCCGCCCACCGAAGGTCGCCATCAGACTTTGCTGTTTGCGTACACTCTGGAAGCCACAGTACTCATCGGAAATCAATACGGTTTGAAGATTACTTTGGGAACATTTGTTCCTTCTATATGAACCTTACTTTGACTAAAAAAATTGGGAGTTGCATCTTTTAGAGGTGTTTAAACAAAAGGGTATGATTTTCGCCATTATTTTATAACCTTTTTTTCTATAGAAAATATACTTCAAGCAATAATATGACCCTGAATGTAGGTTTATATAGAACAAAATTATATAAAGAAACTAAGTGTCACTTTGTAAAATTATAGGTTAGAAAATGTTTGAGCTAGAGTGTACGCAAATTGAACAAAAGTCGCTTCAAGAAAAACGCGTTTGGAAAAGAAACCGAAAACAACAAATTCAAAGCAGTGATTAATTATTTATACCACTTTCGGAGCATAATCTTGAATAGTTTTACTAACAATTTATGGAATTGAAAAAATCGATTTTTTGAGCCGTGTAAACTGGTTTTCCGCCTTAAAGGATTATGCCTAGCTGTAAGAATCGAAAACAGCGCAAGTTTGGGATTTGTCAAATAGAAAATCGTGATCACAAATTGCCACCAAAAAATAAGTATTCGAAAAAGTATTATTTGTAGTGAAAAATGCCCTTCTGAACTTGGTTATCTAATATAAAAAAAATCAGACAGATTTAGTTAGTATATTAATTCATCCTATTATTAATCGAAGGAATTACCAAAATATCCAATTTTAAAAAATGGCGCGTCTCGATTTTCAGCGAAAAAAATTGGCATTTTTCGTTCATCGAAACGAAAGTATATATCGGGGAAAAAAAATCCTTCGATAAAATATTATATTTTTACATCTAAAAAAGCCCTAAAAATATCAGCAAGATCGATGCAGTAGTCCTTGAAATATTTTGCTCGCCGACTTTGAAATCGTTCTGACGGGCGTCAAGATAACAGCCTATAAATATATATCAATTTTGATCCGATCACCTTGAAATTTTCAGAAACGTTTATAATACGATATACTGTCTAAATATATTGGTTTTGAAAGAAGTGATTTTTCGACTTTTACAACTCGGCATAACCCCTGAAATTAGGGTTCACCCTGATTCATCCCTTGTTCGTATGAATTGACAATTGAGCCTATCGCGCTGCTCGAGGTGTTTATCAAATTATAAAAATACTTTGATCAAGCACAGCCGTTCTCCTCCAACGTAGGAATACGAAGTGTCCAGAGACACGTATATCTGGCGATAACGATGAAAAGTTTATGAGAACTTTCAACGAGGGAAATCAATTCGGTTGATTGAGAACGAACGGCATCGAAAATAAGGGACAAACTGCGCGAGCGTGAAAACTTTCTTTTTTCTCCACCTCGATTGAATGAGATGAGGGAATAATTTCGGCCCCCTGAATAACCTCATCAACGGGTCCAACGAGCAAAAGGAAAAGGCGAAAGTTTTCCTTAGTGCTTTTCGTCTTAATAATCCACTTTCCAATTGGGTCATCGGCGTCTTTGCTGGAAAAGTAATAGACTCGATTGTGATGAACGATCAATTGGGCTTAAATCGTGCCTACGTCGTCATCTCACCGGCGTTATTTTTCGAATTAAAAGAATTTCGCGAATCCAAACATTGCTTGTCACATATCTATACTTTTTTGCAAAGTACTTGCAATAACGAAATATTTTGAAAACAATTATTCTGTCTCAATTTCAATGCAGACCCTGCAGTGTTTAAAGTTGCAATTTGAAAACCCATTATCTCTCAAGCTAGAGAGTCGGCTGTTCTGAAATTTCACTCAAACATGCATAATGATATGAACAATGTCTGATTAAAATTTGTCTATAGAAGAAGTCTATAGAAATCAATAGCGCGCGCTCGTTCTACCGTAAGGACCTGCTATCAATCGCATAAAAATTGACCAATCATTATAAAATTTACCCCCATCGCAGTTTCGTCATTGCGTTTTCGAAACTGCATTGAAGAATGAACACGTCGCCCGCGGAGACTAGCGATAAAGATTTTTCCACTCCAATTTGTACAGTCGTGCTGTATATTGGAATCGGAAAAAATAGAAGGCTAGTTTTTTGACAGGTGATTTTGTAGGTGCCGCGGGTGCTAAATCCTAGTTTGCTGAAAAATCGGGGTGCTGGGTTTTTTTAGGGGATGAAGGGGAATGGGGATCGATTAATGCCGAAGTACAACTCCTACGAGGTCGGCGCTGGGAGACAAAATGTTGAGAAAAATCGGGGTTTTATTTTTGCCTACAGAGCCGAAGTCGTGCAAGTTCATTTTGAGGGTTAAAAAATATGGTGAATTTTTGAAAAATCAGTTTCAATTCGATAACTCTTTAGGAAAAATTAATACAATTTTTGTTCAAATGGGAACGTTGTAGCCCTTGAAATGATGCGTCGATTGAGTATTTGATCATCCCTCTCCGATAATATACCCCACAAAAATTGTTGAAATGTCAACCAAAAATTGTTTATTGAATAACTCAAAAACAATCGACTTTTCGGGCATTGTTTAAATGTGCGAATTGTAGGGAATAATTTTCTCTATATTTTCGTTTCCATGGACCACCCTTGAATTCTGTTTTTTCCAACCCCTCTCGAACGTTGAAAATTCAAAATGAAATTCTGGGAAAACTATTGACCGAAAATAAAGAGATACAAGTTTGGCACTGTGGACAAAAATGTAGCTGAGGGTTCAAGCTACACATTGTTCCACGGCGGTGAATTCGTGCGGTCAATAGTTTTCCCAAAATTTCACTTTTTATTTTCAACCCGCGAGGGGGGTTGGAAAAAGCAAAATTCAAGGGTGGTCCATAGAAACGAAAATTTAGAGAGAATTATCATCTACATTTCGTACAATTAAACCATACCCGAAAAATCGATTGTTTTTTAGTTATTCAATAAACCATTTTTTTTGGTACTTCAACAATTTTTTCTGGGGTGAAGATATTATTGGAGACTGATGATCGAATACTCGATCGACGCATCTTTTCAACGTTTGCAATTGAACAAAAAGTGTACAAATTTATCCTAAAGAGTTATTGAATTAAAACCGATTTTTCAAAACTTCATTCCACTTTTTCACCCCCAAAATGAACAACGACTTCGGCGCTGTAGACAACACTAAAGCCCGGATTTTTCTGAGCATTTTGTCTCACGTCGCCGTCCTCGTAGGCGCCGTCCTCACCCCCTTCATCCCCTAAAAAAAACCTGCACCCCGATTTTTAGGCAAACTTGGATTTAGCACCCGCAGCACCTACAGAATCACCTGTCGAAAAACTGGCCTTCTAATTTTTTCCTACTACGGGGTTTTTCAGCGACAGCACGACGGCACTAAATGTCTTTTTTACGAATATTCCGATACAACATCTCGGGCGCGCGTATATTCCGAGCGATTGCCAAGTCGTTTTTTAGTCCGTCGAAGTTACGATCGGCTCTAAAATTCTCAACGCGTGTCACACGTTTCGTTTGGTGTAGGACGAGCGAAGAGGAAGAACGCAAAGTGCTTTTGCGAGCCTTTCAGCAGTCGCTGATTCACGGGTGCATCCTTGCCAATACCATGGCGATGTCACAGCACAGCAAAGACCAAGATACGAGACGCAGATTCACGTTGATGGATGATCAGAAAAAGGTAGCAGGCCCTGTACGGCTAGGACGGGGGGTGGAGAGTGAACAGAACGATTCGGCTACCCCTATGGATATTAAAATATTTTACTATCTCGCGCCACCCGCGAAGGGAGGACGAGAGAGAGCAGAGCTCGGTCCGCAATACGAGAGTGGAACTTCACCGAGAGCACAATTTCGTTTATGACCGGAACTATTTATTGAACGTAAATTTCCAGCCCCCGCACATTGTCCGGACGACGTACACGGGGTGGCTATTCGAACGAGCGAGACGCGATGTAGTGGGCAACATGTTCATTGCCTCTTCGTCTCTCCATCTGTTTTTTTTTCTTCAGTTTTACCTCCCTTCCTCTCGTTACTCGCGGTCCGTGCCTCTTCTGGCGAAACGACTCTGAAGGAGTACCCGAGTGCACTTACCGAGTGCAAGTGATAGTAAGTGAGAGAAAAAGTACGGGGGGAGGGGGGTGAAATTTATTGCTCGTGACAGCGGGGAAATCGAGTGACACGCCAATGGCCTGGACGGAGCAGCCATGGGAGGAGTAAAAGAACGGAAAACCAGAATTTTCTACGATCGAAATCTATTGTGTTAAAATTTGATGACGTTGAAAATTACATCGTTGGAATGCAACGAAAGTCATTTTTATTTCTAACAAATTTTATTCCCCAAATTTGAGCTACGAAAGTCACGAAAATGTTTTTCGGGATCCTCATTCAGTGATCTGAAACTCGAAACTGCGAAATACGATCTTGGACAACAATGAGGGTAAGAAATGAAAAAAGAATGTTCGTTGCACTGCAACGATGCAAACATCAACCCCATAAAGTTCGATAGTTTGGGAAAATCACGTACAAGTCACGGCTCAGTAAATATGCAAACCTGTTTCGCAATTTTGAACTTTGTACGCCAGAGCTTATTTTTTTTTTATCAAAAAATGTAGATGTCTTTTGCCACTGTAATTTACGCAGCCAAAAATCTGTTCCCGACGTTTTTCATTATAATTCACGATCGATACGTATGAGCGTATCACAATTGTAAAACACATGAGAATTCTCGTGACATAGAGCTAGCTGGCTTGGAGCACCCCGCACACATTTTCGCCGGTACCAACACGGTGCATGTATGTGAATAGCAAGAAAGTCAAGCGGCATGGTACCAATTAGTTACTCGGCGAGACCTCATTACAACAATTAATTATAAAACGGCCAACGCGAGTATTAATTTGCGTTTCACCTCATACATTGTTCGTATATTCCATCGCATGTGGAGTACCGAGGACAGAGTTGGTAGTCTCGCTTTTTCTCTACCTATACACAGGGTGTTCAGTAATAAATGGATAATCCTGCAACTGTCGATAGGTCAGATCATGTCTTACTATATGCTGGAATTTCAGTTCAGTAAAAATCCCACGGTTTTCGCGATTTTTTGGCTTTGGGTTATTGTTTTTTTTTTAATCATCTGATTGTGGTTTTTTGTATGCCATTTCTACAAATGATACGAATCGGCAATAACTGAGCAACTTCTTAAAGTAGGGGAGACATGGGCATAGCGAACAGGCCAGGCAAAAAAGTAGATATTTCTTTACAAAGAATTTAAAAAGAAGATATTTCTAGATGAAACAAATAACCAAGAGCATTTTTTAAAAAACCGGGTAAAAAAAGTCATTTGTAGAAATGGCATGCGAAAAACCAAAAGCGAATGATTCTTTTTTTAATAACATAAAGCCCAAAATCTCGAAAACCTTTTACTAAACTGGGACTTTTACTAAACTGAAATTCCAGCATATAATAGGACATAATCCGACCTATCGACAGTTGCAGGATTATCCATTCATTACAGGACACCCTATATATATATAGACAGAAAGAGGGGGCGAGAAAGAGGGCGAGAGAGGAAGGGGTACTTGAATTATCGTGCAGTTGAACGTAACATGTCATTTCATTTATTTCACAGCTATTAGTACAGAGCAGTTCGAAATGAGCGATCTGTAGGCATTATTACGTCGGATATATGTATACGTCAAACAAGGTATAATAAATATTGAATTGCTTTCAATCATATTTCAGGGATACAGATAATTAGTCTGGCATCTATAATCAAATTTCGTTCATTTGGTGCAAACATATTCATGATGGTATCGATACTCTGTTAAGAGGACTGCGCAACCCTGACATTGAAAAAATACGATTTTTTCTTGCAAATTGTATAGCGTGGGCTTTGAACTTAAATTTGTCTCAAAGATTTTGTAATCATTTTAAGAATTGGCGATGTTGAAATTTGCATCGTTGGAACGCAACGGAAATTTTCCGCCCCAAATTTCTGGCTAATAAAGTCTGTCAAGCGTTCTTGAGGATCCTAATTCGAGATGCACAGATCAAATTTGCAAAAAATATTTATAATGATAAAAATGAAGAAATCAGAAAATCAATGAGAATTTTCGTTGCAAACTTCAACATTGTGAAAATTGAAGAGTTATGATGGTTTTTGTGGAGGATCAGATCGCCCAGTGCCCTACGGCGAACGGCACGCTGCGATTCACCCTTCTTTCTTCTGCGTTTTTTTTTTTTCAAAACTCTTTCTCATCAAACGGTATAAGTCGTGTCTCAAAATCTATTCGTCCGATTCACTTCAAATTCTGACGTTTGTAACATTTCTATCGTATGACAGAATGATTTTTCATACGTCTATCTATTTGTTAACAACAAATTATCAAAGTTGTGTTTTTTATCGAAAGTCAAACTTTTTTCATAAAACTTGTCGTTTTCGTAATTCAAAAAATTTGCGAAAAGTATCCGGTAGTACGAAAGTTTGATTATTATACTAAAAGTATATTTATTATTTTTCATTTTAGACGAGCCCAGTTGCTAGAACCACTTACGCCGATTGGCCATGCAGCATCGGCGGCACTGTATTTAAGGCCTTACAATTATGTGACGATTCTTTCGGAAAATTTTTGGAAAGTGAAAAATTTTCCTAAAAAATCGTCAGATAATTGTTAATAACAAATGAACTATGCAATATAAAAAAAAAATCCTACGTACTTGCATAGACAATGCATTTTTCAAGCTATGTTCAACATTTCAATTGAATCTGTATGATATGTATGATAAACACCCTTTTTTGTAATTTCGATTTATTTTGTAGTTTTTCTGAAAAAAAATCCCCAAAAAGCCTATTTTTCGGCCTCCACGGTGGCCTAACCCCTTAACTATTAGTAACTCAATTGTTTATCAATATTTTTCGGTAATAAAAAACTCCGACTTACAAGACCATGTACTAAATGCTGTGTAAAATTCCGACCTTCTTATCTGGATACTCTCATCAGAAAAAAATATGGAAAATCGACCATTTTTTTCGGTCCCAAGCTCGTGCAAACCCGTTAATTCCGATGACGAAGGAAGCAACGCCAAGCAAAGATGACATTGGTTGTTTATTGGAGTACGTTTGTTCAGCAACAATTTCGGGTCGCACATTCCGGTATTCCCGCAGTGTAGCAGGGACAGTAAGTGGGGCCTTCACAGGTGTATCTTATGGCAAACGTGACCGTTGACGGTGGCGCCTGCATTTTTGGCTTCGGTGGACATCTAAATGGCGCAGGTCCGGGTCTTTGTGGACACGGCCGAGCGATGCACAGCGTCGGTTTTTGTTGGTCCACTGGTTCCGGTGGTAATCTCCAGATCTGTAATCGAAAAATGTCCCACCAAACTAGACCAACACGAGCCTGATCTTCGACGGAGAACCGAGTTCCTCCTACAGACAGATTTAGGTCTCCATGCGCTGATAAATTTCCTAGATTTTATTTGCTTCTTTCTCCAAGACGAGCTCCGTCCAAAACGACATACCGACATTCAAAAAATCGCTACCCGTCGATACTCAGTGGTGAAAAACTGGGTCGTTCATCAAAGCCTGTAATGATTGGACTACCGGCCTTGATCGGCTCTTGCAGTGCTCATTGGCAGTCCTTACCAGAGGTGAACACGGTGGCGGACAGCGCGGAATCAGAGGACACGGTTCCGGTGGTGGGCAGCCGTTTTCCGGGCAAGTAAATGGCAGAGGTCGGCAGTGACAACATGGTGGCGGTAGGGTGCTGTTTCTCTTTTTGGCAACGTTCTCACCGCAGCAGCCGTTGGCCATGATGGAAACCGTACAACACGGGACAATGTACTTTCATTAATTTATCTTCATCGAACGGGAAATTTGTCAATGACGTTTCGAGGTTCTGTAACTAGGGAAAGATCGACGTACGATCTGCGTTGCTTCCTTGGAATTGGCAAAATCGAACAAATGAACGTGACTACTGACTGACGTTGTTCTCGATAGTTCGTCCCTTCCTGGGAGATTCGTAGCCCCATTGAAATGCGCGATATTTCTGGAAAACATCACGAAGTGCGCCCGGTGTGGAAAGTGCTCAGTTGACAGGTTTCCCACAGCAGTCGAGCCACTTGAGACAGCAGCAAACGGGCTTTGCGACAGGTGGGACAGACTTTGGACAGCTCGGTATAGCGGGACAGTAACACGGAGCGTAAGTCGCGCTGTGACAAATAAATTGCGACTCCGCGATAACTCGTGGAGAATTCTCGAAACACTTTCAACGACATGCACGAAGTGTATCGCCTTATGCGCTAGGGTGGCATCGTATGCAAAGGGCTTTAACGACTGGAGAAAGGGAACAAACTTTGTTACGGAGATAAGTTGTACGAAAAAGCGTAGGCGGGGGAAGGATGGAGAGAATGGTATGGGCCTGAAAAAGTCGGCAACGTCCCGATGGAAAACAAGCGCCCGCTGGCACGCTTCTTAGTGTCTGACGCAGCACTGCTCGAACTACTTGCTACTTCTCGAGACTTCTCTACCCTCGCGGGCCGAAGTGACGAGGATCGCGCGCAAGGATCTTGGAAGTACGTGCCCCTTGATAATAAATGGACAAGAGGATGTTTTTACCTGTTACAGGTGTACGTGAGCTGAAAACGCACGTTCGCTTCCTGGCCGGATCTCGGTGCACCTGTCAAGGGACATCGCGGACAGATGAGACCACTGCACGGTGGCTTCTTGCCACATCGCGATGGTACACTCGGTGGACACTGCCGCAACATTACTTCCTCGTTGATCGCACTTTTTTATTTTTTATTTCTCTGTTTCGTTACTTGTAATTTTGTCGATACCGTGAGAACTATTGGTGCGACGATTTTCAAGCTCGAGGATTCGCCGCCACCGACAATTTGACACGAAAATAATTGAACGGCGGTGGGTTTCACGGCAGTTCGGACGAGTCAGGCACGACTTTGAGGGGTAACAGTCAAGCTGAAAACTGATGTGGCGATTTCGAAGATGATTTCGAAAATATCATCGCAGCCGGTTGAAAACTGAAAACGGGTACTTCAACCATGCCCAAAAAATTATTCGTATTTTTTTAGAACTATCGGAATACAAGATGGCGACTGTAGACTGTTTTCGCTGTAGCCCTACACGGTGGAACTTTTCCCATTCTTAAGATCCTGCTAGGATCTCATTTAGGATTTAGAATTAGAGAAATACCAAACATCTTTGCGGAATTATTTTTCTGTATGATGATGAAGTTGGCAGCGTTGGAATACAACGAAAATCAATTCATTTCAACCGATAATTTTTTGGGCCCATGTAGTCTGTGAAAATTCCTTAATCAGTGTGTCGTATTCTTATTGGAAATGTTTTACCTCGATTTTCCAAAAAAAGGCTGGATAATAATAAAAATAAAGAAATGTAAAATAGACAAAAAAATCGTTGCATTTCAACGAGGCAATTTTCAGTTGGTTAACTTTTCAAAATGAAACTTCACAGTCCCGATAGGAGCTTTAGACTTTGCACGGTGGGTTTACGTTTTAAATAAATGAGTCACGGTGGAATTTTCTCGTCGATTTACGGCAGGAAAAAATTAAGCAATTTTGAGTGACTTTTTGAACTAAGAAATAATTATTCTACATTTATCAAACTGTAGGTATACTTTCATAGCATATTTAAGTATAGGATTTTTTTTTTCAATTCGTTCATCATCAAAATGGCGGAACTGTGGCAGCACTCTGCCACAGTTCCGCCATTGCGGCAAAGTTACCGCGGGAGTTGCGAATCGGCGTGCAATCGAGCTTCCCGTATACTGTGTTTTGCAAAAAAATTCAAACATTTTTTCAGCTCAAACTAGTATAGCTTCTATGTGACAGTAATTAAAATGGCGAAAATGCAAATTTAAGAGAATAGCACGCATTTACAAAAAAAAACAACATTTCACGCAATATGTCTGTAAAATTTGGATTCAAAAAGTAGTATTTGTTTCTAATTTTTCAAAAACAATTCTCGTCGAGTAGAAGGTAGCAATATTATCAATATTTCTACCAAGTTTCAAATCGATCGACTTAATAATTTTAGAGTAATCCTGCAAGCCAATTTCGAAAATGCAGTTTTCAGAAAAACGCGTTTGACGTTTACATAGAATTTGAATTAAATTGCACTAGGTACTTCTGGTAAGTAATTACTCAAATAATCTCTTACAAAGTAACTAAATTATCAATTACAGTAGTAATTGTAATTGTTAGTTTTGATTTAATTACTTTTTTCTAAATATAACTTTTTTACCACAAGCTAGTTGGGGGACACTGGTCCGCGTTTTTATGGGAGAGTTGATCCCCTGGATCAAGTATATCCCTTGGTTATTGTTTTTCTTTTCTCTCGGAATTTCTCTCAGAAAACGTTTCAAGTGGCCTATTCAGGATGATATTAGTGCAATCGCTGAATATCAAGTTGTAACGAAAGTGCCTGCTCCAAAGCTTAAATCATCACCAAAGAGAATAATTAGCATTGTGTTTCCGAGCTCATTGAGAAAGTTAAAAATTGAAAAGTGATAGGTAACTTTGAGAAATATCACTAATCTAAGATGAAAAGAGAATACTTTATTACCCTTACGATATAATGATACCTAAACGATTTGAGATTATTTTATAGAAACGGAACATTTGGTTAAATGATAAATAATGATATGTTGAATTTATTAGATACGCACTTATGTGTTTTTGACTAAGCACATTTTATTACAGACGCTACCTACAAATCTTGATTGCTTTGATATAAGTAAAGCTAACAACTTGAAGTTTATAAAAGACTAACTTAAAGTAAAAAGAAAAAACTTGAGTAGATAAAAAATTAAAGGGAGCTAAAATAAGCAGTAAGAGGTATTATTCGTTGATTTAGATGAAGAAAAAGCCTGTCATTTGACTATGATGAAACTGTTGATAAAAGTCGATTTAACCCTGCGTTGTCACTGTGGGTCTAATCGACCCAGCGTCGCCAAGTTTCTTTTGCGACTTTTCTCTTACGCCTTTTTTGCATGTTGCCAGCTGATTTTTTATACAAACATTTTTGGCATATATCATGCAATATTTAAAGTATGTTCATGAATGTTTTCATGATCGTCCGACTGATGGGCTCAATTCCACCCACAAGCATGTTTCTCCAGGTAAGTGTGACAGCGAAGGGTTAATGAACATTAAATGAGAAGATCATAATTTCAACATCTTTTATTGCATATCTACATTGCTGATCCTAAAGATGTAGGCATTAGTATCACGTGCCCCCTGAATATGAGAGATTTGCTCCCCCTGATCAAGTCACCTATATATCTGGGACACTTCATACCTTTCTCTTCCTCTAGTTTTAGAGGGATATTTACAACATTTATAAACTAACCTTAGGCGTTATTATACTGATTATTCCCAATGAAATTCCACGGTTCTCAGTGCCAAGACATTTGGAATATCATATTAAGGGGCCTTCTCACTTTAAACGCTAAAAAAGGCTATTCTCATCATTTTTTTAAATAGGTTTATAGATACTGATATAAAAGTTGTTAGACTCAACAAATACATGAAATTGTTTAATTTTATTTATTCAAGTCACTATTTATAGACGAAAATGGTAGTTAAAAAAATGTCCTAAAAAAATTGCAGGTCTGCGCTGTTGATAAAATATCGGAGATGGATCAGGCGAAACAAAAAAATCAAACGGTGTCAGATTCCGTATGTTAATAGCTATAGCGCATATCATACGATTTTTTATATATGCAAAAATAACAAAATGGCGGACATTTTTAAAAAAGAAAACAAAAAGTTTTTTTTTTCACCGTTTTTAACCAAAAAATAGTAAATATCAAAAGAAAAACGCTCTTGAAGTTTGTTTGGGTTACATAAATACATTTAAAAAATTCGTCTATGTATTTCGAAAGTGTATTTATTAAGTGTAACAACTTTTATATCAATATCTGTAATATAAACATATCAAAAAAATTCATGAAAATCGCCTTTTTTGCGTCTAAAGTACAAAGACCCCTCAAGTAAGGGAATTTGGGGTAAAAAAACAAAAAGGGCCATCGTGTGACTCCCCTAAATTCCTCGGGCGCAGGATTTAGAGGGATACGAGGGATTTGATTTGTTCGACATTCAGTCGACATTCAGGAGTGGACCCACTTGGTGAATGAAAAACTCCATTAATCACAACAGATATTATAATAAAATCATATCTTTACAGTTGCTTGATACATTGTAAAACGAACAAGGACATCCGACGGAATATCGTCATGCAACACTCGAGCAGTTTTTTCGATCGTACTTCTTTCAAATCCCGTAGCCAACGATCCTTCGGGAGATCGATACAACGCACGATGTTACACAATATTATTTACAACGCAATCCCGCTAAATTCGAGCCACCCTCGTATTTTGTTTTTTTCGCAAAAAAATCTCACCCCCCCCCTCGCTAGGGTGTACGTATATAACATTTCGCTTCGTCAAACACCCTCAACTTTCCATTCGCTAAATTCGAACTAATTCAAAGGGGGAAAAAAAAATATATATATATATAAATATATATTGTACATTGATTTCGTCGATCTTAACTAAAAACAAATGTGTCCGACGTTCGAACAAAACGGAAGTTTACGCGGGTCTGAGGATAAATTTGCGGTGAACGATTTACCGTTTCGCAATATCAACGATACTTCCATCCAAATACGACGAGATAAATTATACTTTCGGACATTTTAACGCTGTCAAAGTGTTGCAACGGAAATACTTTTATTTTATTTCTTCTCCATTTTTATTGCGATCCGAAATCTCTTTCGAAAGGTTAAGGTCTCCAACGAGGATCTTGAAAAAGTATTGCCGTAGCTTTGATCGGTGAAAAAAAAAATTGCCATGAGAAATCAAAGATTTTCGTCGCGTCGCAACGATGCGATATTCCACATGAGAAATTTCAATCGATCCTAATGAGACCCAAATGGACAAATTAGGGTATTAAATTCCGTGCAAATACCACGACAAATAATCAAAGATTAATTTGGTCACGAGAGAAAAAAAGTAATAATGCGCCGCCATCGAAGAAATATTTTTCTCCGGGCATGAAAAAAATCGCTGAAAAGAATGGCTTTTTTTTCTAGATATTTACATGCCACGTATTTCAGATTACACACATACATATGTATACGTCGGGATGTCAAGGAGTTTTAATGCGAAAAAAAAATATAATACAGCTTCGATACATCGTAACTTCCTTGTTCATCATTATAACGAGCTTTAAGATTTACGCTTAAGTACATTGATCGATCAACGTTCCATTAAGTATAGACACTCTCTCTCTCTCTCTCTCTCTCTCTCTCTCTCTCTCTCTTTCTATCTTTGCGAATCCCTTTCATTTCCTTATTGTGCTATCGACTTCATTTGATTTTATCTTTGTGGATTTCCTTTGTCTCCCAATATATGGAATTCTCCGTAATTCCCAAACGTCAATTCGGGCCACTGCACATATTTTTCGCTCGTTTCTCAACCGGCACAAACGATGCTTGGCTCGAGTACAATCACGCCGCGTTTTTTTTTTTTGTTTGTTTCCAATCGTTTTATTCCCACCGTCGTTACGTTTCATCACGAACCTGGCAACACGAGTGTTCCATTATCCGTATTCTTTTTCAACGTTAAATCGTCCGTTTCGCGATAAATTGTTCCTCCTTCTGGCTGAGACTTTTCGCAAGGTCGTTATTGCCGAAAGATTATCCACCAGTGACCAGCGCAGACTATCGAATAGATTTTTTCATCAAAAAAAACTTTCGAATCATTCTGGCCGCCAGAGTTTCCGCTATCGCGAACTTTACATTTTCTCGACGGAAAATCAATATGGAATTTTCAAAAATTCGCAAATTGATACTTTCTCGAAGCGAAAAAAAAACAACTAAAATTTTATTTTTCGATTATAAAAACAAAAACGTTTCAGATTCGTCGCAGATTTTTTTTTATCGATTACTGCACGAAGATTTTTCACGAAGTCAGCGAACGCGAAAGAGTATCGCTGGGTAAGTCTTTTCCGCAGGCGACCATAAAAAGGAAGAGAAAAAACTATTTCAGGAGTGCACGCTATACGTGCGTGCGGCAACTTGCGTGAAAAAAACTCAAATGAACGTAACGCTTGCTTGGATCGGCCTGACGACGTGAAACCTCATTTTTCTTCGTACGTACGTTTTATTTTGGTGTGTATGTGTAATTAGCACGCGCGGTAATAGTCTTTTGATAGATCTTTTTACTACAGGCGATAAAATATGCCGTGGCTCGGTAAATCTGCGTTTTCTTAATTAATCCATTGATCCTTCTTTTTTCGTTTCTTCTAATATTCCGTATTTTTTAATGTGCGGAGGCGGCAACGACTATTGGCAGAAGAAATATTTTCTAACTTATCGCACTTAGGAGAAAACTGTTTCTACGAAAGTTGCATCGAAATTTAAAGGTCACCTCCATTTTTCGAAATAGGACCACTATTTCTTTCCAGTTATTCATGAAGGAACTAAAAATAAGTTCACACCCCAAATTTCAAGATGATCGATCAAGATTCAGTATATAAAAAAACGATAAAAAAAGAAATTTCAATGTTTTGAGTCTAGAATCGATTTAAAATAAACGCAAACTCACAACTTCTCACTGTTTTCCAAACTTCTCACTGTTTTCCAAAACAAGTTGATAAGATTCTCAGTTGCGAGCAATGTAAACAAAGCCTGGACTTACCTGGATTTTGCTTTACATTAAACTATTGAAATCACAATTAGAGCTTGTTCGTTAATACAAGTTGATAAGATTCTTGACGTGATTGATAATACAATAAAATCAATGCGAATCAGAGTGCAAGCGTGCATTTAAAGTGGTGGCCATCACTTTCAGCAGCTTTTATACGATTAAGTGTTTGCGCCGTTTCTCCAATCAATTCTAGGCTAAAAACATTCAAATTTATTTTCCATTGATTTTTTAATACCAAGTCTTGATGAAAGATTGCCCCTTAATGGAATTATGGACAGAAAATAGAGGTCCCATTGAAAAAATGGAGGTGACCTTCAAATTTCCGAAGCGCTTTATGAATGAACCTCGTAGCCACCACTCGGTGAGACCCCCTTTGAACTATGCAACTTTTGTAGGAAAAGTTTTCTCCTAAGTCTGATAGGTTAGAAAATATTTCTACCGCTTATAGATGTTGCCTAACCCGGTATGTATACAGGGTGTTAGGAAGGTCGATGCAAAGCCTTAAGGGGGTGATAGGTCACCTCGTTAGAAACATATCTAACCTAGGTTACCTCACTCCAAAGTCTGAGGATTTCGAGTTATCATGGTATGAATGATTTTTGGAGAATTTCCCAAAATTAGGTACCAACTCGTTTTCCTCTTATGTGAATGCCATTTTTTAAATAGCACCCCTTCAAGGCTTTGCATCGACCTTCCTAACACCCTGCATATATATACGCATCAAAGCAAGAAAAACGTATATATATACACACTCAAATTAACTACGAATCTCCTTCGTATCTCCGGTCCTCATCATCTCGTCGCCTATAATCGTTATTATTAAATAACTAATCTATGTACAATGCATACACGGGAAGGAATAAAACAATGCGATCCCATCACGATAGCTCGTAAAAAAAAAAGTCATCCTCTTTCGTTACTCTCCATCCGGAAAGAAATTCCATTTCCATTGTGTCTTTTTATAACTCCAACCGAACAAACCGATCATCCGCATTTCGCTGATCTTCACGCGAGCGTCAAACTTTTCGTACGTACGTTCATTCTTTCCGTTGCGGAGAAGCGTATTTCAAAAATCCCTAGAAATCAACGCCATTGAAGTTTGCATCGCAGGAATGCAACGAAATATCATATTTTTATTTCCTCATTTTCGATATGATACAGAATCTTTTTTGCGAATTTCGTTTGCGGGTCAACCAACAGGCATGTTAAAAAATGGTTGAAGGATTCTGGTAGCTAAAACCTGACAAATTTGGAAAATTAAAGAAAATAATTTTCATTGTACTCCACCGATGCAAACTTCAATCCCATTGCAGTCACGCTGTCACTCGTTCCATGGAAACAAATAATATACGGATTTTTTTCTGAGCTTCTTTAAGAATAAATCACGTTTGCTGAAAGGTGGGACTCGATTGAAAGCCGATACCGCAACTACTCCTGTACGTGGTTGAAAAAACGTTTTTTCCAACTGCCTCGGCGTCGGGGCTCTCGATACTTCGTAAATCTTCTCAAGTAACAACAGGTTTCGTTTCTTCAATTAACGCGAGTGAAGATCCAGCTCAAACTCGAAGAACACCCGTGCCAGTGGAGAAGGAGACAAGCACTCGACGAACTACTACTTTACGCTTAATCGAGACCTTCGGAATTTCCTCTTTTCTCAGCCCTTTCTGTCGTTTCTTTGTTTTTTACAATTAATACGATTATGATTCTGCTGTGGGGACTCGTCGCCATTCTCGAGCGCTAAATAGCATCAATGTTTCTCGTTCGTCAACATTTATCGTATTACTTTGACTCGCAGAAATCTGGTAAAGCAAGTGCAGTTTGCGCGTTGCGTGTGCCAACAAGTACTTTCGTGCCTGAGATCTTCGTCTCTCTCTCTCTCTCTCTCTCTCTCTCTCTCTCTCTCTCTCTCTCTCTCTCTCTCTCTCTCTCTCTCTCTCTCTCTCTCTCTCACACACACACCCCCTCTCTCTACCCCCCAGTCTTTCTTCACATTCTCCCCTCCCGGCTTTGAGACAAATGCATCTCTACATCAACGTAACGATGTACTCGTCACGTTTTCACACTCAATTATCGCCGAGTCTCGGGCTCGTTTTTTGCGCTTCAAGTATAACGCTTACGATCACGGAAGTTGGACAATTCGAGCTCCGAAGCAAGTCCTGACGAATCGAATTTCGAGGAAAATCTTCGTACAACTTTTCGCCAGTGACATTAATCTTTTCCTGCTGTCATCAAATCGTCGTTTGTCGTGTTTTTGGTCTGCGTAATACGTGAAGATTTTTTTATAGTTGAAAACAAGTCGTTTGAAACGTCTTTTGCACGTGTATGGAGATATGTCTTGTTTGTGGAGCTCGAAACTGATTTATAGAAATACAAGAAAGATTTCGATAAACAAAGTACTTTCGATACATTTTCAGTCACAAAAAAAATGAGAGACCCTTTTTAATCGATTAAACGCTTCTTGTCATTTTGTAAATAAATTTTCAATTTTACAGGAAAAAGCAAGAATACAATTTAAAGATCTAATAATCACATAATATAATGTTGATTCGAAAATTGCGTCGATTATTTACTACCGACTCCATTTTTTATTTTGAAGTTATATGACATTGAAAAAAAAGGAATTTTTAGCGGTTAAAACAACTTTTCTACGTGTATGTCTATATATCGACTTCGTTGTAGAGTTCGCAATTGATTTACCAAAATACAAGAAAGTTTTCGAAGAATAAAGTGCCCTCCAATAGGTTCAAAGTCACAAAGTCACACAAATGAGACTTTTTTTTGTCGATTATAAGTTTCTTGAAATTTTGTAAATGCATTTTTAACTTTTGTAGATAAAGCAAAAAGATGATTCGAACACCCAATAATTACATAATAATATCCGGTTTGTTTGAAAATTACGTCGATTATTTATTATCGTCCACCCATTTTGTATGACATTTGAAAAAGGGATATTTTCTGCGTTTCAATAATCATTCATACGTCTTCTTTGTAAAGTTTCAAACTGACCTATCGAAATACAAGGTCACAAAAAATAAACATATTTTTTCATCAATTAATCGTTTCTCGTAATTTTGCAAATAAATGTTCAAACTTTAATGTTAAAGTTCCATGACATTTAAAAAAAGGAAATTTCTGGCTTTTACATCAGCTCAATTATTTGTATCGACCTCATTCTTGATGCTCAGTTTTCGAGATTAAAAAAACAGGCAACAGAATGACGAATTAAATGTTTTAAAAAATCGATTGAGTTAGCGATGCAAATTAAGATTGATGAAGTGCAGGAAACGACTTATTTGATTACCGCCGGTTTACTTCACTCACTAACGCGTAGCAATTCCTCGAATCGTCAATTTAAAAAAAGAATAATTAACGACTCCGTCAGTTTTTCGCAATAATTTTTCTTCTTCGGAGCTCGTCTCCGCGATCGCGAATACGTATACGAAACTCTGCTGGCTGTTCGCCCGAGTATAAATTTTCGAAATTTGAGCCGTAACCAGCCGGCGAGTGAATTCTCAATTTCCCGTGGGTGTATATTGTTTTCGTGAATATTTTTGCGCATAACATTGAGCAAAACACCGATTACTGGAGGAGTGCGCCAGCAGCGTCGAATAAGAGTATCACGGGACCGTTGAATTTCACGGTCCGAATACTGTTTATAATTCGGACTCCGGCCATTTGCGTTTTTGCTATCTTCTTATTTTTTTTTTTTTTCTATCGCCCTTCTTCATCCCTTTGACGTGAGAACGACGAATGCAAATTTATTTCTGGTACATGGGAATATCAATATATACATATATATATATATATATATATATATATATATATATATATATATATATATATATATATATATATATATATATATATATATATATATATATATATATATATATATCGATACATATACTAACAACGACGACGTCCGAGTCTCGGAACGTACCACGGGAAGCCTAAGGTAAATTTCTATCTGCGCGTATTTCATACAGAACTGCTTTTTTCTCCCTCTTTCTCTCTCGTCTTATTTAACGTGTATCGGTGCAACTTGGACATTCGTGCGTGGAAAAATTTCTTTATTTATTTTTTGTTCTAAAGTAACTCTGAACGAGCCGAAAAAACGAGGTGCGATAATTATTCTCTTCGAGTGCACGGCTCAACGGCTCTCTAATATTCTCGAGTTATTAATTCTATGACTTTGTCAATTACATCTCGTATAGTTTCGTACAATGTAGGAAGGCTATCATTGTTTCATCTTCTCGTGTGCGCGCCCATCGCTTCGTAACATTGATGCCGGATTCTTTCCGGTTGGCTTTCCGACGACATATATATATATATATATATATATATATATATATATATATATATATATATATATATATATATATATATAGACACACACATACATCAGGGTGTGTCGAAAATAAAATGGAATATTTTGTATCTTGCCCCTACAAACAAGATTATTAGGTATAAGAAAAATTCCCGCCGAATCTTCAAGTCGAAGTTTTAGCGCTGGATAATTATATTCCCTGTTTGGTTCACACGGAAAGTTCGCAGTTCACGTTCAAATTTAAATGGACCAATAACTTGTCGATATTCAAAAGCGATTGGATATTTTCAAAGCTGATCTTTAGTAACTTAGAAAGCATTTTTTTTAAGTTGACATGTACGTTCTCGTGTTGAAAATAAAAAGTAAGCTTTTTCGAATAGCTACAAACCGTTCGAAACAATTTGTAGCTAATTCGTAGCAAATCAAATGGGGAAAAAGTAATGACATTGAAGTTTACATCGTTGGAGGGCAACGAAAATTTTGTAACCCAATTTTTTTGTTGCCAAATTTGGGGAGGCCGAATCATTCGAACGTTATTCACGATTCATATCAGAAGTCTACAGCTTCAATGTTGCAAGAAACAATTTTGGATTATGAAGAAAATGAATAACGTTGAAGTTTGCATCGTTAGAATTCAACGAAAATAATTATTTTCTTCAATTTTTCAAAATTCTTTTGACTGATTTGACCTACGAAAATCGCGCCAATATTCTTCAAGGATTCTTATTTAGCGATCTTCAACCAAAATCGGCAAAATATGATTTTGGATAATAATGAAAACACAAAATCGAAAAGAATTTTCGTTCCAACGATGCAAAGTTCCATGAAAATGAAGAAATAAAAAATGAAACAGTATATTCGGTGCGTTCCAACGATATAAAATTTTGCATCGTGAAAAACGTCCAGTGCTATCACTCGGATTTGACTTGGAGATCTCAAATTTGGCATAATTTTTTTATAGTCAATATTGTTTGAGGGCATGACAGCTGGAGTTTCGTTTTCTCTTCTTTTATTTCGACACAGCCTCATAAACGTGTGTGTATGTGTGTATATACATACATACATACATACATACATATATATATATATATATATATATATAGTCGCTGCTAATGATTGCTGAACAATGGCCTCTTTTTCCCGTCGTTTGTATTTACCCCGTCTTTTTTTTACACTTTAAGTAACACTGCGTTAATCGAAACGCATAAATTTGTGATAACGTCTCTCGCATCACGATATCGGATACCTCTTGGTCGCGTTTCTCCGCTACATCTTCGCGTCTCGATATTGGACTAGTTTTGTAGAGGTGCCACAGTAGGATGGTTCGCAGGACAATTTCCTCTCGCAAGCCTACCGTGCTCATTAAAGTTACTCGATACCCTTATAGGCAAGAATATCACGCGCGAACTCTGAGGATCGTTGAGAATCGTTAATAACGATAAAAAAAACATTTGTCATTGCTCCGCAGTTTCTTGCAGTACGAAAAAAAACAAAATAACGAAGAACAGCCAGTGAAAAAAAGCCTTTACAGGGGACACGCGTTTCGCGATCGACTAACATTTGTGCGATGTAGCTCGACGAGTAAACTTGCGTAAGGAAAAAGTACTTCATCAACCACCGTGCGACAATCGCGGGCATTGAGAGTCGTATGTGTACCAAGATCGGTCGAAAAGAATTCAAAGAATATTCCTCTATACCATGCTATTGAAGTTTGCATCGTTGGAGAGCAACGAAAACTCTCATTCGTATTTTTCCTTCCCCATTTTCATCAAGACGACAAACCTTTTTGCGAATTTCAATTCCAGATGACAAAAGGCACGCAAAAAAGATGGTTGAGAATTTTTGGTAGCTAAAATCCGCTGAAATTAATTTGAGAGTCAAGAAAATTTATTTTCTTTGCACTCCAATGATGCAAACTTCAATGCCATCTCGTACTTTCCGGCGTTATCAGGTATGAGAACAATTCACGCCAAATTCGAGCTCCGTGACGAGGGTCCGAGTAGCTGGACGATAAATTTGTCGCGAATGTTTCTCATACCTTGCTATTCGAAGGGATGAGAATATTATTCTGTCCGACCCACCGTAACGCATACGGTACACGTATCAATAATCCTATCGCGACACGTGGAACATTTTGCAAACCCTTCGATCCGAATCGGACGTGAATGGCTTCGACGAAGCCGCAATCATCAATTTACAATAATATACTTTCTTTGCTACTAATTCCTGAACCATCCCTCGACGCGCGTGCACGAGACGATAATTTTACTAGTCATCATCGTTGCGCCACGTTGTTTTTTCTCTCTCTCTCTCTCTCTCTCTCTGTCTTCTTCGATTTGATTAAAAGTTTTGTTTCTCGTAGTGCTCAAGTGTAGTACTTTCGCTCGTTAATGTCGTCGAGGCCCCGCTCGTTGGCCTCCAGTTGTCACTATGTGTCGTCGCGATAATGTATAGCGAGACTGTTCGCATACCTCTGACGCTAGAGCCTGACCTGAAGCGCTTGGGTCCCGTTCGGGGCGACAAACGGATTCGTGGGGACGCGACCTTGTCGCAAATTTCTCGCGGCTAATTCCGCCCATTCGGCGTCGAATGGATCGGAGGGTCCGCCGCGTAGGGCGCTACCCATTGCCGACGAGCCCAACGAGAGAGCCCTCGCGTGTAGCGGGGGCGCCCGACGTGGCGCCACCTGCTGGATCGGTGCTACCGTTTGTACCGGCGTCTGTACCGATCCCGTCACGCTGCCCAGCCACTGCTCCGGCTTCGGCAAATCAACGGACGTTGGCACGCTCTCCATCTGCGAAAGGAAGAACGGTCGGATAAATCCTCGAGCGCATAAAACATCACAATATGACTTTATTAGGGGGTAAGATGCAGTCAGAATTTAAAAAAAATCGATTTTTTATTGTTGCATTTTCTTGAAGCGAAAAAAATTGGTGCGAAAATATTCCGTGAACATTTCATGTCAATCCGATGAATAGTTTCCGGGATATCCCACAATTAATAAAGGCGTATAGACGCGGCTGACAAACGCGCAAACGATAATACCCGGGAAGGCAGAATGCTTCGAAGACAACAACAAATTGATATTTTGGAAGCTTCCACATCGGCGGAAGCCCTATTGTATGGGCCAGGAATTGATGATTCGATGTTAGTAATTTTTTTATTAGTATTTCTAGACATAAATCAAGTGTAAAGTTGGAAAAACCTTTCAGAAATGTTCAAAAATCTATTACTCAAAAACTATGAACTTTAGCAAAATTTTATAAAGAATACTTTCGTTTTGAAATTGCCTGAATTTTTTTTTTTTTTAATAATTCATCGCGAAAAATGTTAATTGTTTTAACAATTCGCTATGAACAATTGAATGCTCGACTTTTCGGCGAAAAAATTGTGATATTTGGATTCAGCGGATCAAAATACATTAAAAAAGTTGAGCTTTATCCATCGAGCTCAACATTTTACGAACATATAATACCATATCCAGATCGAAAAATTTTAAACGCGTTTTTCTCGAAACTATCTTTTTCAAGTCAGTGACGACTATAATTAAAAAACCAGTCGATGAATTTTGATGAAATTGGGTGTGATTATTGATAGCATTAAAAACTAGTCCTTAATCGAAGGATTTTCATTTTTGTTGAAAAATTATATTTTTTTAAAACAATAAACGAGCGATTTTTTGGTCGAAAATCGAAAGTTATCTGTCGGAAGCCGCCATTTTGTTAATTTTTGCAAAAAAAAAAAGCTTCGATTGAGGACTAGATTTATTATTAAACTAATGATTTTTTTTGTTTTTTCTTTTATTTCACATGATCCAGTAAAATTTTACGATAGTCACCGCAAAGCACTACATGCCGAAGGAGGTCCGACAAAGATGGCGATATTTTTGTAAATAATCAATATTTTTCTTTGAAAATTTGTACAAGTCAAGTTGACATATAACATACAAAGTCTGTGTAACCACTTTTGTAAAACGAACTTAATGACTATAAAAACAAAATTATTGAAAATTCTCGTTTTTTCACGCCTCTGACTGAATCTCACCCTTTAGGGTAGACCGAGCGCGCACTCTTGATTTCTATAGATTTTGTTCAAATTGTAACCGGACATGGTTCATATTATTATGCATGTTTGAGTGAATTTTCAGAACAATCGACTATTCAGATTGGGAGATAAAGGGTTTTAAAATTGCAACTTTTAACACTGCAGGGTCTGTATTGAAGTTTAGACAGAATAATTTTCCGTAAAAAATATTTGTCCCCTATAATAAGAAGCACCGCATCGTTCCACGTATCCAATGACGTGAGTTTGCGCGGCATATTTAAAATAATACTGCAACACGCATTTTTATTTGAAAGTTATTTTTAATCGAACAAAGTTTTTAATTAGTCATGAATCAACCAACACATTTATTTGTTAATGAAAATCACATAAACAATATACAATTTTAATATTTATAACGCAAATATTTTGTTAGGATAAAAGTTTTTAACTTTAGGAACACGACGATTTTTTTTTCTCGAAATATTCAACAATACTGTTCTGCGGTGTTGCCATATGTCTTCTTATTATAGGGGACAAATATTTTTTACGGAGAATTATTCTGTCTATACTGAACGTTTTTAGCAAAACTGAATAGTACAGGCAATCCAAACTTTGTTCACTCTTTCCCTATCTAGTTTGCTATCTAAACATAATTTGTTTTCAAAATTTATAAACACAATAGAATGGTACGATGAGTTATGTTACCTGACTTTCGGTTAATGCAGACCCTGCGGTGTTAAAAGTTGAAATTTTTACACCCATTATCTCCCAATCTACATAGTCGACTGTTCTGAAATTTCACTCAAACATGCATAATAATATGCACAATGTCTGGTTAAAATGTGAACAAAATTTATAGAAATTAAGTGCGCGCGCTCGTTCTACCTCAACGGGCTACATCTACGTAGGTGGGTCAAAAAATTGCATTTTCCAAAAATATTTTTATTCTATGGTACCACGATGGTGAAGGTTTATGCCGATCGGAAAATTGAAGGTTGATGCTAAGAAATATTGGGGTAAATAGATATTGATGAAAATTTTACTAATCGTTATGGTATATTTTCGGAATATACAGGCAAAAGAAGAACGGTGGTTTCCGTATTCGTTTATTAAATATTACATTTTGAAGTTTTCATCAATCTCGACTTGATCGCATTGGTTGTACGGGGCAACATTTCAGTTTCTCGCTTATACCTTCCGCATTCATGAAGAAAGTGACCCAAAAAACGAATATTGTGTGCAGGATACTGTACAGAACAATATTACCGAAAAACAATATACAGGTTACCGATCTAATTTATGAAAATGTATGAAAAATATGCAACAGGTTTACGAAAAAGTGAGGCTTGTTGATGAGTATGTATTAAGGGGTTAGGCTACAGTAACGGGTGCAAAATCATGTGCGAATTTAACATTTTTTTTCGTATGAATAAGTAATTCACTTATAAAATTAATTACACATCTATTTAGTATGAATATTCAGCAGTTAGAAAATGTATATATTTTTTTTTTTCGTTGCACAAAATGGCCGACTACTCGATACTTCTCGAAACAGCTTTTTTCCAATTGGCGTGACAAATAACTTCAACAATTTTCACTCGATTTACTTCAAATTTAAAAGTTATGTTCCTAATTGGATTTCGCAGAGAAGTACGTGCGGAATTTCCGATTAATCGAAAACTTTTCATTTTATGAGCAGTTTATGAGCAGTTGTAACGAAATTTTTCACTGAAAATTTATTTCTTAAGGAGGTACACCAGCTTCATACAATGTTGCCATGCTAAACCATGGTAAAATTTCAAAATGGTGATAGATCAATAAAATTTGGTGAATATATTCTTTAGTATTATATATGTCAATACAATTTTTTTCAGATTTTTTCATTGTGCCGTTATCGAGTAATTGAACATTGAAGTTCACGTGTATAAGCATAGCGTTTTTATAGATACAGGTATATATTCCGGGTATAAAAATAAACGCTTATGAATTATTTGTAAGAAAACGGCACAACCAAAAAATCTGAAGAAATTTGTATCTACATGAATAATACTAAAGAATATATTCACCAAATTTTATTGATCTATCACCATTTTGCTGAAGCTAGTGTACCTCCTTAAGTTCAAATACCTACAACTTTTGAGTAAAACAATATTTTTTAAATTCCGTACGTACTTCTCTAGGTATTCTAATGTAGATCGACAAGAATTATTGTTTTTTGTTCTAGGTAAAAAATTGTGGATGCTAAAGGTAACGGCGCGGAGCACCTAAAAAAATGTAACAAAAGAAAATATTAGTAGTCGGCCATTGTGTACATCAAAAAAAAAAAAAAAAATTTCTAACAGCTTGACATTCATACTAAATAGATGTGTAATTAATTTAACGAGTGAATCACTTTTTCATACGAAAAAAAATGGTTAAATTCGCACATGATTTTATACCCGTTACTGTGGCCTAACGCCTTAAGAGGCTACATCTACCTAGAGGTATAATAAACCTCCATCATCGTCAATGACGGTATCCTCTTACCATCTCGACTTTTTGCATGGCGGCCTGCGTCGCGAGCGGTTTAACCTCGCCAACGACACTCGTGATCGTTGTCGACAGGGACAACGTGACGTTTGGCGAGCTCGTTATCGGTGTCACGGTATTGACCGGTATCGGCGATTTGTTCAGCACGGACGTTACGGAGCTACCGACCGACGATGTTGAGGCGCTACTGAAGGACGGACTGGCCGTCGGTGGTGTGCGAAACGCGGGCCCGCGATTGGTCGCGTTTGTCGTTGGATCGACCGTTCGCGTCGTGATGGGGCTCAGGTTGCAGCTACGATTCAGCACAGGCGTCAGCCTTTGATTCGTCGCCGTAACCGAGATCGTCGATGATGAATCCTGCCAGCTTATCTCCACGTGATTCACGTTCATCCTCGTCTCGTCATTGTTGTTGTTGTTGCTGCTCACGTTGTTGTTCATGCTCGAGCCGTTCTGAAGCCTCATGTCGTCCATGGAATTACTTGACGTAACTGAACGAGAAATCAACGTAGCGATTAGGCTCGTGTCCATCGATTACGATTAAGGGAGGAGATACATTTATGCGAGGAAGAAATTTGCTGATTTTCATGATTTTTTTTTTTAAAGGAAAGATTTCTTTACTATTTTTTAGACTCAGGGTTTGTTTTATTACTTATTATTAGTAAAATGCAATCAATTTTATTGAAATTTATTTTAATAAATTTTATTTTATTAATAAATAATTTAATACAATTTTATTTTATCAAAATTCAAAAATAAAAAAACATATTGATTTTATTTTAAATTAAAAAATACCATGTAACAGCCAAAGGTATTAATGAAACAGACCCTAAGTTTGAAAAATGGTGAAGAAATCTTTCCTTCTGAAACAAAATCCTGATATTCAGCCTTTTTTCCTCCCCTAAAGGTATCTTCCTCTTTAATTACGATTGTGAACGTTTTCGTTTCCCCAAGTGGTAAAAAAAATCGACACGAAAGATTGGAGTGATGGGAACATTGTTTGTGTTTATGTGAAAAATATCGAATATCGTTGCGAGCAAAAGATACGAAGCTAAGAGTAAATATGAGGCAAAAGTGAAATTACCCGGTGGACTGGACCGACTCGTGAATAATTGTTTGGCCACCGTCGACTGCGAAGGTAATGGCCCATAGTCGTCGCTGCTCGACAGAAGCGACAGACCTTGGGAGAGTTGTTGGCACATTGCCGACACGCTGTCCTGACCAGTCGGCGAAATTTCCGGTATCGGACTCACTGCCGATGTTCGTCGATGTAGAAAAAAAAACGCACACACACAAACAAAACATTTTATTAATTTTTCGATACACCTGTTACTTGTTATTTGTGGTTTTTTTTTTTTACGATCGATCAACCACAGTCGGGGATATTTTTGTCATCGAACAAGTGTTCTGTCTACGAGAAACCATGCGCATGAGAGGCACGAGGGGTGAGTGGCGATACTGATGATATACGGTGAACTGGGTGGTTAGCGGGCCTGAAGGGAAAACCTCTTTTAAGGGCTTACACCTAGTTGACATTTTTGGAAAATATCGATGCTTGGTTTTCGATAAATTCTGAAAATCCGAAATTTCAAAAATATTCTCTGAAAATGTCCATCAATTTCAAGTCCATCGATAAACGCGTTTTAATCAAAATGACTTTCAAAATTGGTGACCATGGTATCTCAAAAATCACTCTACCGATCGACTTCAAATTTAACAAGCTAGTTTTACATATCAAGAAGCAGTGCTTGAACGAAGGAATTTTTTTTGTATGTATAGTTTTTTGTTTATCAACGAAAATAGAACTTTTTTTTCTTGAAAATCAAATGCATTCAGTTTGGACGGCGGTCATTTTTTCAAAAATCAATATTCTCTTGAATTCATCGTCCAAGCACTAGATAATTTCATGCGAAAGCTAAATGCGTTTGATTTTTTTATATCGGATTATTTGTTTCCGAGCAGCAGTCCGGTCACCGCGTAGGACGTTTTACAGACGAACCATCATATTTACCACATTTATAAATATTTTTCAATACAAAAATTGTGAAAGGTACTTGAAACCATACTCTTGCATATAAAAAAAAATACCTTGAAAACCTCCACATTTTTTTTGCCGAAAAAATTTACGTAAATTGCTCTTTTTCGGCTACCACCTAGGTGTAACCCTTTAAAGGACATTGAACACACCGGAAAAGTATTTTGACTACGCAGCTTGTTTGTTCTAAAGCCATTTTTTAAAATGGAAAAGTCCTTTATCTTTCTGGCAGTGTTTGATCTACCTACTCGTTAATTACATTCCTTGTTGGTGTCAATTCCAGGATCAACGCATTCAATAATATAAACGAATGGGAGAGAACATTTTCGTTTTCTTCGTGACTCATAGGAACATTTTACACATTACCATACCTCTACTTGCACGGGGGTCTAGCTAGGCAACGTGATCTCGAGAATACAAAAAAAATACGGATCGTCATTTAAAAAAAAAGTTAAATAAACAACAAAAACTAACATTTTGGGGTGTATTTGGTTGTAACGTATATTCTTCTCATTTCTCACGGTTTTGAAAATGATATATATGTAAATTCAGAAATAAACTTGATGAAAGCACCATTGCGATCGGTGACCTAATTTCTGACTATGAGATTACTTTCTTACAAAATTCTTGCGGCGTGTTATTAGAAATTTAATCCAATTGGTGGTGGCAGGAATTCAGTTTTGGTGAATGCACAGCACAAAGAGTCTGGAAAGTATAAACGAAGGGAAGTCTAAAGTTGAAAGGTGCGGAGTGTACGGTGGACGCACGAAGCGATATCAGCCAAGTTGCAACCATTTTCCCCGAGTAGTTTACACGGCGAGATACCTTTAGGCGAGAAAAAAATTGCTGATTATGATTTTTTTTCAAGCAACGATTTCTCCACTATTTTCGAGAATTAGGATATATTTTATTACTACTTTTGACTGTTAGATGGTATTTCATCTAAGCTTTAAAAATGGCGGCGGTATGGCGCGGTCTTCCAAACTGCATTTTCAAAACTGGCGTGACGTATAGCTAAAAAACTAACCGTCCGAGTCTGATCAAATTTAGTATAAATTTTTCTAACTTTATTGTCTAAGACAAGACCCTAAATGTTTTTGAAAATTAAAATAAAAGTATTTTTTATTGTAAAGTATAGCCATTTTTGTCGGAAAATTCAATATTTTTGTTTCAAAGTGTGTCATTTCATTGATTTTCAAGATTTCTCACTTTTTCTTGGTTCATATTCTGCGTATGAGTACTAAGGAAAGAAAAATCTTCGTTGGCTTTTTAAAATATTGATCCCACCGACGCTACGTGTCACGCCGTCTGACAACATCCGCCGAAACCCGTTTTGAAAACCGTGCCATACCTCCGTCATTTTTAAAGATTAATAACAAAAAAATACAATATAACAGCCAAAAGCAGCAATAAAACATACCCTAAGTCTCAAAAATGACGAACAAATCTTTCCTTAAAAAATTAAACAATGAAAATCAGCCATTTTTTCCTCGCCTAAAGATATCTCCGCAGTTAACAGAATATTAGCAGGAATGTTTTATGCCCGGCCATTATATTTCTCTTCGCGTCTTTAGTGACAGGCCGTTCTGAGCGAGATGCATCTTTGATAGTAAAGATCCCCTCTCGAAATCTTCAAACCCACCCTCAACGTCTTGAATTCAGTGAAAAATTACCATCGCGGTTGTTTACCGCTTGTAAAAAAGCCCGACATGCCGAAAGAAGAGCATGGATACCGATTTTTCGATAATATCGAAAAACCGGTATATCGGATCAAAAAACCGATATTGGACTCGAATAATACCGACATTTCGATATCAGAATTAAAAACATTAAAATATCATTATAATTGTTATTATTTCCATTTAAGTTACTTTTACTGATTTTTTTTACTACGTTGAACAGCCTTAAAATATTATTATCTACATTAAATATTTCCGGAGTGTCAACTTATATATCCACCGGTGTGGAATCAACAAGGGCCTTTTCTTCCGCGACTTGCACCTGCAATAATATAAGGTCGTCTCTGAAAGACGAAAGTTCAGATGCCCTCAGTTTTTCGCGGTCATTGTTTCGACAATCTCAATCTCGTCCCTTAAGGGGCCAGTCCACTTTGAAAATCTCAAAAAATCGATTTTTTTTACCGTCTTCGAAAGTACATACATTCAGAAATATTGAGTCAAAATTTTATGAAAATCCGAGCTCTCTAGATATTATTTTTTTCACCTGAACGTCAGGACCTCATTTCGTCTACCTGAGCGCATAGCGCGCTCGGCCACATGTTGTAAACATGATTTGCAACAAGATGACCCTCGATGGTTTTAAAATTTTCAGTTTTACTCTTTTTTTTTGCGAAAAACTGCGAAAAATAGCGTTTTTTACTTTTTTCGTTGTTCATCTGCCATTTTTTTTTGTTTTTTGATAATACTTTATATCCGAGGGTCATTTTGTAGCTGGTGTCATACTGAATCTGATGGACTTTGATTTTTTTGTTTCAGACAAGCCGTTGCCGAGTTGTGATGGAGCGACCTAGCCCACCTATTTTTGAGGCGTTACGTTAAACTATAGTTTTTGTACTTAAAAATAAATTACATTTTTTTTAAATGTATTTCAAGACTTTATTTATCAAGTCCAACGACTTTTATATTCATATCTTTTATAAAATCGTCAAAGAAAAAATCGCGAGAATAGCCTTTTTTCGTGGCTCCAAAGTGGACTGGCCCCTTAAAGTGACCATGCTGTTGCCTGCCTGCCACAAGCTTTGCCATTTGTTTGCATTCTGGTAACTACTACTGCGCTGACTTTCATGAAACTTCCTAATTTTAATTTTGCTTGTTTACTACTTTTTTTATTGGCACAAAAGTTCCTATGTTTTGTTTGTTTATTCATTTTATCTTGGGTTGGATATATTTAAGAACATAGCAGAGCATTTTTAGAAAAGTATAATAAATGACGATTTCAATAAAATACAGTGATTTTTAATAAATACTGTGCTTTCAATTAGCTATAGATAATTATTTCTACAACTTCCATCTTCACTTTCAAGCTTCTGACCTTTTTTTTTATCAAGTTTTCCCATAAATATCGGAAAATATCGAAATACGGGTATTCCAATGTTAGAATTTGTTGATACCGGAATAATATCGGTAATAGAAAAAGCTCCGATAGTCCAAGCTCTAGCCGAAAGTACTCGCAATTTTCAAACCTACTGAAAAAGTCCCCAAAAGGGCCAGTTGCCCTGATCAAGAGCTGAATTTCATTAAAACGAGAGCTGCCATGGTCCTTTGAAGATGGAAGATAGTATTAGTATTAGTGACGTCGCCAAGGGGCGAAAACGGGACGAATATACGTTACAACCCATCACGTTGTGTCGACAAAAACATAAATAATTGAACACCGGGATATTGCAGGCAATAAGGTGACCGTAACGATATAAGGAACAATGACCTTCGTCATATCCTTCGAACTCTGTTACAAGAAAAAGAAGAACGAAGAAAACACCATTATTCAACATCCACTTTGCCTTGCTCTCTTATATTTCTCAACGACGCATCGTGAGCCTTCGAAGAATCAGACAAATGGCCACAGGCAGAACGTCGACAAAAAAAACTCGTGTTGCAAGTTACGAACGAGAAAAAGAATCCTGATACGTGATCTTTGGATCTACCGATGTGGGGTAAACCGACCAGCCAATGGAAAAGAGCCGATTTATATTTAAAATAATTAAAGAATCTTAATCGTCGATAAAAACTCGAATCACTTTAATTTAGCAGAAAAATCGCAGGTATCGTTAAAACCGATTTCTCAGTTTAATATCGAACTCTGACGTCACGTGGAATGTTTCTGGCGAAAACAATAGTTTTTATAAGTGTCGAGGGTAATTACCACTTTCTCTGGTTGTGATAGAATCAATCTTTAATTTGTTGCAATTTTTTAAAATAGATTCGTAATTACAGGTTAGACTTAGACATGTTTATTTATCGGTGTTGTATTCTAACCTCTTTCCAGTGAATGAACATATTGTGGAAGGGTCTCGTTTCCACAATGTTTATCTCTACGACGTTGAAAGTCCGTTGTTTCAACTTTACAATGACTTTATATCTCATCTTTATAAACTCGGAAATCCACCAACTGTGCAAGAGTCCCAAGTTTGCGATATTGAACCTCTACAGCGATCTAGCGTTATGATTATCCCTACAACGTATTTATTCGGATTTGTATTAACTACACAATGACGGATTTTCAATATGCATTAATTCTATAATGTGTCAACTCTACAAGAACTTTCAGTACTCAACGTTCAACTGGGCAATATTCCTGTTAAGTCTACAATAGCTGATATATCAGGTGTATCAATTGAAGAAGAAATATATCAGCCCAGTAACGCCCAGGCGACTATGTTTGAACACTTGAGAGAAAAAGGATGTTTTTTGCAGTCTACAGCAGAAATAATGTCCCATTCTTCCGACTTATGGCATTATCATTCACTCGTGACCCTTCCTATGGGGCGAAAGAGGGGTTTTAACTTGAAAATCGGGGTAAAATCAAAACATACGTGGACAAATGTATGAAAAATATTTTTAATCGCTAAAAAATGTATTCTTACTCATTTTGGTATAAAATTCAAGAATTTGGCTCATACAGCGTATGAGAATGTAAAATATCTTCTTCAATGTATATTTATATTCTTATATATATCTCTTCTTTCTTCTTCAATGAAGAATACACCTGATGTATCAGCTGTTGTAGAGCTAACGAGAATATTGCCCAGTTGAACGTTGAGTACTCAAAGTTCTTGTAGAGTTGATACATTATAGAATTAATGCAATTTTGCAAATCTGTATTGTGTAGTTGATGCCAATCCGAATAAATACGTTGTAGGGATAATCGTAAGGCTAGATCGTTGTAGAGGTTCAATATAGCAAACTTGAGACTCTTGTACAGTTGGTGGATTTCCGAGTATATACAGATGAGAGATAAAGTCAATGTAAAGTTGAAAACCGACTTGCAGCGTTGTAGAAATAAACATTGCGGAAACGAGACCCTTCTAATTGTCTCTGTTATGGTAATTCTCAAAGCAGAGCTTATCAGGTGAAAATTGAAAAAATAATTACTGCTAAGAGATGACAATGTACATTTAATCGAATCTTCTTATAAAATCATTTTATTCGTGTTTTATAATTTGACAAAATTTAATTTTCTATTTCTCTGGCGAAACAAACTTTGGCAGTTTTTTGAGAAAGTGACGTTAAGATGCAAAAAAGCTTTGTGTATTTCCTACGAAATCCGTAATAACAAATGTAATACTCATATGTATAAGAATATTATAATTTTTGTGGAGCACAGTGATCTCCAAATCTAGCGTTTAGTAAAAATAAATAATAAATCGTTATGCTTTACATCGTTCGTCTACACTACACGTCCATTTACTGGTGGTCGAGGGTCCATTTACTGGTAATTTCGTCCATTCACTGGCGATTTATTAAATTCGCTACGTATTTATCAATTCCTGCAATATTTGTTGCAATTACTTTAAATATTTGTTCTACTAACCACCGAAAATTACAAAATTATTACTTTCAAGAGACAAATATGTACATTCCATTGAATCTTTTCATAAAATCATTTAATTCTTTTTTTTTAATTTGACAAAATTTAATTTTTTATTTCTGTGTCGAAACAAACTTTGGTACTTTTTTGACAATGTGGCGTTAAGATTCAAAACAGCTTCGTGTATTTTCTATGAAATCGTAATAACAAATATGATACTCATGTGTATAAGAATATTATAATTTTTGTGCAACACCGTGATCTCCAAATCGAGCATTTAATGTTGCCATTGCTTCGAATATTTTTCTCTACCATCATCATAATATCTTCTGTCACCTATAGCGATCGAAAAATTTGTTTTGATACAATTGCCATTCTACAGTCCATGTGAATCTTGCAGCGTCGTTATTCGTCCATTCAACGGTCGGTTTACCCAATGTCACGCAAATAGCGAACAGCAACAAACACGAGAAACGTAAGCCACTGATTCCTCGTTTGATTTCACATTTCGACGACGATCCTGCCGACGGCCATTGAATTCCGTTTCACTTCGAGAGTTCTCTTACCCGGTGGTTTCACGGGCATCGTCTGAGGATGGCTCTGTGGCAATCTCGCGAGATTGGTAGGCTCGAGGCTGTGGCTACGCGTCCTCTCGAGATTGCTCGGAAGATCGCTCACTCGCAGGCTCAATTGTCGTTTGAAGGGCGACGCTTGGTTCAGCTGATTGAAGCCACGGAACGAGCCCTGACGCTCGAGCATCGACGGTGTCGCGTGTGGCCTCTCAATCGCGAAGGGATTGAAGACCTGTTTTACCGGCGGTACGTCTGGAGGTGCCAAACACAAAAAGGAGGTTAGTTTCGCTGCAATAGAGTAATACACCCTTTTTTGAAGGGTGTCTCAATTTGATCCTCTGGTGGTGATAAACTACTGGAATTTTTCTTTCTATTTTATAAAAACCAATAAGTGCATTTTTATGGCACTTATTGGTTTTTAAATTTTGCATTTCAAATTCCCGCGCTAGCCGCCATGCTGCTTCGGTTCGTGACGTCACCTGTATAGTAAACATCGACGCTGCGCCAATTGTGACAACGTACATTTTTTTGGTTAAAAATAAATTACAATCCCTATCATTGGTGTGTTGTTCCTAAATGTAAGAATACAAGTGTAAGAACACCGGGAAAGATGTGGATTAAAATACCAATTGATATAAACATGAGGAAGACTTGGTTAAAACTTGCGAGAAGAGATCCAAAGTCATATTCCGAAAAGAAAACTCATTTGTTCTTCTTTGAAGGACGGATAACTATTTGAAAATTAGCAATTAACTATGACAAACGAGAATATATAGTTGTTGACGCTTTCTTTCACAGGTTGGAGAGTAATACGTCTACCGCTTTCTTTATTTACTATGTCAATGACGTCACGTCGGAATCCATTATGGCGGCTACAGGTTCGCATGTTCGTTGAACAGATAGAAAAAGTATTTTCTTTAATGAGTTATAAAATTTATTTTGTGCTTTTATAAATTAAAACGAACATTCAATTGCTGATTACGAAAACTATCTTATTTATACATTCTTAGTGTTTTTCTTACATAGTAAAATACCCTACTCGCGATCCCCAAAAGTCTTGGCGCCTCTCGCGGCCTAAGGCAGAAGCTCCAATAGTACAGTAAACTTGGTCAAAATACATCGATATCAAAGGGAAAATTTTAAAAAGGAAAAGTCACTCGAGATTCTGCTGTTCCCGGGTGCAAGACGAATAACAAAAGTGAATTGTCGTTTCATAAACCACCTATAGATAAAGTATTTTTAAAAGTGGTTGTTGGCTCGGAAAATTACTCTCTTTAGGCCATCAAGGCGAGTTTGTAGTCACTCCATAAAATCTTTTCATTCCAAGTTTGTGTAAATAATAAATCGAGTAATATTAAAAGTTATTTCCGTTATATACAATGTATAAATATAATTTCAGACGTTCCTTGTAAAAAGTATGCTTTGAAAAATAAAACGACTCCTTCGCGAAGCCTGCGCGTGACTCTCGTAACCTCGACAAAACTAAATCGAGAGCTGACGGAGCTAAAAAAAGAGCGGGAAATAAATTATTCACTGCAGTAGCATCTTTACAATCTACCACGGAGGTAAATCCAATAGCCAACTCGCAGGATATTAAGAACGCAGTAATTATTTACGTTTGAGGCTATACTACGACCGGCCATATTGGAATATCGCTGCGCCACCTTTAGGACGTGAAAATCGCGAATTTGGTTCCAAAGTCCGAAGGAAGTAGGACGGCGCACTTACCGACTGAGCGTTCTCGGGTGTCTTGCAATCGTTCGGTCAGGCTGGGCTGCCGGAAGCTCCCGCTCCTCGTGAACGTCGAAGTTTTCGAGTCGAAGGTCATCGTGACCCCGCACTCCTTGTCCCTCCGTTGCTTTCGCTCGAGACACGCTGCGAATGCACATCCAACCGCGTGGCTCAACCTCTCTCCCTGCAAGATCGTTCAATGTTTATTCATCAAGAAGCCCGAAAGACAACAACGATGAAGTTAGAGCTAGGCAAGCTTCGAGTACGAATTATGGCGACAAGAGCACAGCCTTCAGATCGGCTGTTTTTTTTATGCTGAAATAAAACCGAAATTCCGCCGTGACCGGCAGTCGGTAAGGAAGAAATTTTTCTTCGCGAATCAGCTACTTGGACTAACCGACTCTTTGAGCGCAAGAAAACCATGGCACATCCATCGTCTGGTCGTGCCGTCCCGGCATATGTAGCTGAATCCCTTCTCGTGGTTTCTGTCGGGCGCACAAAACGAGACTTTCTCAATTGTCTGATCGACTATCAGCCCCTTGGTCTCGTCCTCGACGACCCGCAAACCGTCCCCCGACACGTGAAGTATCGCGCGGACGGGTCTTCGCCTCGAATTCTGCAAAATTTCATTCATTTAAGGCGGGATATAGAGATGGGAAAATATTAAGCAATTTTGAGAGATTTTTTGAACTAAGAAATAATTATTCTACATTTATCAAACTATAGGTATAGTTTAATAGTATATTTATGTACTTATATAAGTATATGAATATATATATATATAAATTTAACCATTTTTTAAGATAGAACATGTTCAGTTCCTATTTGACATTAATTTAAATGAAGAAAATGCAAATTTAACCCTTTAAAGCATACATTTTTCTTTACGTGCACGTTTTTTTTTTGCACTTTCGTTATTGATGACACTCGCTACGTGAAAAATAAAAATTTATGGGTATGTTTTAGTAGTTATTGAAGTCCTAGGAACCTTGAAACGCATTTACAACCGCCATATTTAATTAAAAAACACTTTTGAATCGTCAAAATCTAAATTGAATTAGGTGTAACAATGGGTTAAAAGAATGGCTTGGAGTTACAAAAAAAATCAAAACTTTACGCATCATTTCTGTAAAGATTGGATTAAAAGAGTAGATTTTTTTCGAATTTTTCAAAAACAATTCTCGTCAAGCAGAAGGTATCAATATTATCAATATTTCTACCAAATTTCAACTCAATCGGCTTAATAGTTTTTGAGTAAGCCTGCACGCCAATTTCGGAAATGCAGGTTTGAAAAAAACGCGTTTGATGTTTACGCCCCGCTCTGAATTCGAGCGGCGAGGCACAGCGTTAATGGGCTGTAACGTTTGAAGTTTTGCGAATTCCGCTTCGAAACTTTGGGTTTGTTTGGGTAATTCGATAATAATGAAATATTTTTGTACAAAATAATACCAGTGTTCTTAAGGCCTTAGACTACTCTAGAGGCCGAAAAAATAGGCTTTTTGGGGATTTTTTTTTCAGAAAAACTACGAAATAAATCGAGATTACAAAAATGGGTGTTTATCATACATATCAGTGACTGTATATAATAATTTTTTTGAAGCGATTAATTTCAAAATGGCGACTGTGCAGCGTTTTCCTCAAAACTGCATTTTTCAAGTTGGCCGGGAACATAACTCGGACAATTTTCAACCGATTTACTTGAAATGTTGAATATATATCTTGAAAAATACATTGTCTATGGAAGTACGTAGGATTTTTTTTTATATTGCATAGTTCATTTGTTATTAACAATTGTCTGACGATTTTTTCACTTTCCACTTTTCAATTTCCACTTTAGAAGTGCGCCATTTGGCCAAAAATCAATATATCGAAAAAATCCTACGTACCTCTATAGCAGTTATATATAATCGAAAAAAATTCATTGGCTCATTATAATTGAAAAATTACAGGAGCTGTTTGTCCGGCCGTGGATCCTGGAAAAACGGAGACGTCATCGCAAAAACGCTGCACAGCCGCCATTTTCAAATTAATCGCTTCAAAAAAATGATTGTATACAGTCACTCATATGTATGATAAACACCCTTTTTCGTAATCACGATTTATTTTATAGTTTTTCTGAAAAAAAATCCCAAAAAGCCTCTTTTTCGGCGTCTAGAGTGGCCTTAAAGAAAAGGAATCAATTTTTTTATCGTTTCGAAAGAATTTTACAAAAAGCCACCGAATCTAACTAAATAACAATGTTTTGAAAAGAAAAAAAAACGCAAAAGTACCAAATAAGTTACCCTTATCAATCTTGCTTTTTTGCGGGAACAAATGACTAATTGTAAGGCAGTAAAATTCTATTTTATATAAAAAATAGTTTCTTAATAAGAAATATAAGAAAAAATGGAGTTTGGGCCCTTATATCGAAAAACCATTTTGAAAAGCATGATTTCTGTCATTTTTCTAAAGCACAACACAACTCAAAATGTTCAAATGCAACGTGTAAAATAATTATTAGCATCTCCTTGTGCATGACATAAAGACCATAAAATCGTAAAATTCGAAGGTGTTGGCGATTTATTACTTTTTTTGCAATTTCAACAAAAGTATCCTATATGTGGTGCCTCTTCCCTACTCCTGTCCGTAGTCTTGTCAACGCGCGCAAATTGATCGCGCGCCGCTCCACTCGCATTTTCATTGCTTCCCTTGATGGGGAGGTTGAAAAAGCTCGGCGACACCGCGGATGGGAGTTTAGAAAAGGAGTCGCTAAAAATAATCGTCAATTTGCGAAACCGTGTCGAGGTCCAACGTGGGAGTCGGCCACGGAACGGCATCCAGTCGCCGTGACGTCGCGAAAAAGAAAGAAATTGGAATGCGAAACTGCTCGACAGTCGTTCGACACATTTTCATTGCTCTCTCAATTCGACCAGCGCAAAACTGTCGAATGACATTCCTCTGTTTGCGCTCCTCCCATGCTCGTGCATATATCGTGCGTAAAATAAAATGAAAAAAAAAAAGTGAAGAAAAAAAAAATTCTCCAAAAAATTCGTGCTCACTTACCCGGAGAACTTTGAGGGCTTCCTCGCAAACTTGCATTCCCCTCGACTCGAAAACTTCCACGCAGCCCAAATACTGAAATGGAACGAACCCTTTAATTGCAGCCGTAAAATCTCGCTCTTTATCTACATAAGCATTTTTTTGATATTTTTATTTTACGGTGTTCTAGGTAATTTTGGGTGACGTTTACTTGAGGTAAAAATATCTAAATCTACTAAATTTACGCGACATTTTTTTATCCGATTTTATCGCTGATATTCATTGTGAGGTTGAAATCGATGGTGACTTATTTTTATTAAGAGCCACTGTAATTTACCAATGATTCAGAAGGGTAGCTTACGCCCCCACAAAAGAAAACCTCTCGCGAAAGAAAGATTCCTTTAGGCGAGAAAAAAATTAGCTGATTTTCATGATTTTTTTAAAAAGAATTTTTCTTTAAGATTTGGAGTACGAAAACGTACTCCAAATCTCAAAAATGGTGAGGAAAGGTTTCCTTTTAAAAAAATCATGAAAATCAGCAAATTTTTTTCTCGCCTAAAGGTAATAAGTATTTTCTAAACTTCATTTTTTTTCAAGTCTTCTAAACTTCGTATTCAAAACTGGCGTGACGTATAGCTGAAAAACTAATCGACCGATTGTGATGAAATTTGACATAAATCTTTCTAACCTTACCGTCTAAAACATGAACCTAAATGTTTTTAAAAGTGAAAAAAAGTATAGAGAATAAAAGATAGAGCCACCAAAAAGTACGTCGTATTTTTAAAAATTTTATTTGTTCTTGTGTTGGCAACACCACCTAACCTGTCAGTGGCATATGTCAACATGTCAAGGTGCTTGACAACAACTGGCTTCGTTAAGGTATTTATTTCCAATTTTTTCACTAATAATAGATTTTCGATGTGTTTGATCTTATTTTTTTTTTACCAATTCAAAACGCGTTTTGTGAGGTTTGAAAATTATAGTGACCATAGATTAAATACCCGCATTTGGCAAGAGTACGCACCCAAAGAATGCGCACTCTTACCACTATTCCTTGCTCCTTACTCCGCTCTCATGCGCACTCTTAGCTTCTATGCAAGGTTCTCACTGACACATGCAGTGGCACCTACCATTGGCAAAAATTGTCGGAATTTATATTTACATACTAACATCATCGATTATTATTATGAAAAATCCATGCGTCAGAGAATGTTTTATAAAACTCAGGATGAAATTTTGAGTCATTTATAATTATGCCGATTTATATTTACAGTGATAAGAAATTAAATAAATAAGTAATAAGGAATAAGTAAATAAAATTAAGTGAATAAGTAATAAGTAAATGAAATTAAGTAAATAAGAAATCAAGAAACCTTAAAAAATCTTACTCCTTAAGAAACTAACTTTGCGTGCAACTAACTTGAACTTCAACTTGTGCAACGCGTACTCTTTTCAACACATCACCCTAAGACTGCGCACGGGACGAGTTCTGAGCTAAAGGCTTTTTAAATATTTTTCGAGATTGTTACTTAAGATTTATATTTAAAATAATGTCCCTAAATGGCCAAAGCTTAATTTACATGAAAATCACTAAGTGTATAATCAAAATTGATTTTTCTAGAAATAAAAGCTTATAAAGTGCGTACTCTTTGCTGGCTTTACCCTAGCGATTGTTTTCCAAAAATTCAATCTTTTTGTTTCAAAGCGCTTTTTCATTGATTTTCAACATTTCCCCATTTTCTTGGTTCATATTCTCCGTATGAGTATTTATAAAAGTAATATCTTCGTTGGTTTTTCGTCAGTTTAATCTCACCGACGCTACGTGTCACGCCGTCCAACAACATCCGCCGCGCCCCGTTTACAAAACCGTGCCATACCTCCGCCATTTTTAAAGATCGATAAAAAATACCATGTAACAACCAAAAGTAGTAATAAAACATACCCTAGCTCTCAAAAATGGTGAAAAAAATGTTCCCTTTAAAAAAAATCATGAGAATCAGCAATTTTTCCTCGTCTAAATTCCCCCTTAAGACCGAAAGCAAGTAGACATTTCTGTTCCCATACTTGGCTATCAACGCGATTTCAAATTCGTTCGAAAATCTTCTTTTTTTTTTCTACCGAAAAAGCATAAATCGTTAGGTGGGAAGCGCATAACTCACTTTAACGTGGAAAGCACAAGTCGCCGAGCGTACTGCACTCTCGTCGGCTTGCCATTGATGGGGTTTGCTCGATTCCGGCACGTGAGCATCTTTTCGCCTTCGAAAACTGTCGCGAAAGCTTCTCCTCAGCCGATCCATTCTCTTGCCGGGCGATCTCTCACGCTTCTGTAACACGAAGATTTACGAACGATAAAGTATACAAGTCAGAAATCGAACGAAAAACGTGGGAGCTTTAGGAGGGCAAAAAAAGGGAACGAGCTTGGAAGCCCTTGTCGCATATCGCGCACGCGCCGAGCATATGGTCGGGACCATTTTTCGTACAATGGGCACACGCGTATCTTCTTCGGAGAGTGCGAGAGACACGAGTTTGTGTTGATAACTGGATAGGGTGTAATATTTTTATTATTGTATAATAATAATGATAATAATAATTGGACACCCGAATAACGATGCCAATATACCGAAATATTTCCACAGTATAAGAAATCGAGAATGGGGTGTTAAAGCAAAATATATTTCGAGCTTATCAATATTTCGTATGTCCCCTATCGACTCCTTAAGGTTGTTATTGGGTCTGACTGTCGGGGGTAAAGTACGAGGGGAGCGCCCTACGATTATGCTTGGGGCCGATTGACTGTTACCAACTGTTAGCTATGAAATAATCGTCGGATAAACGTACGTTTTCGAACAATTTTTTTACACCTATTTATAAAAATGGGCATTTTCGAA